>JAECUM010004809.1:0-172085 GCA_016617855.1 Megalonaias nervosa | reverse complement strand
AAAAAAAAAAAAAAAAAAAAAAAAAAAAAAAAAAAATGGATACCTGGAAACTTTATTACCTTTTGAGCAACAGTTCGTATACTGCTTCTTGGAATCCTGTCGTGTGCACTAAAGATGAACTACCTCATCGCAAACCTCAATACCATCAAGCTTATGTCATCAACACTGACGACAGTCATCTCCCAGGAACTCACTGGGTTGCCGTCTACTTCCCTCAAGATGATTGTGTGGAACATTTTGATTCGTATGGACTACCCCCTTTGGAAGACGACATCATTGACTTTATGAGAAGAAATGCCCAGACGACACGATACAATAATGTGAAATTACAAGGCACAGATTCCATGCTGTGTGTATTTTCTTCATCAACGCAGTCTTGTATATCCTTTAGAACATTTAGTGACTTATTTTGATAGTAACTCTTCTAGAGACGATGAGAAAGTAGATGGATGGTTTTGTGACCATTATGGCTATCTTTTGTCTTTAGCTAAGTAACGTAGTGTACATCAATGGCCTCATGACTTCCATCAATGGAAATCTCACATGATTTCACAACGTTGTCAACCTTGTCAAAAATAATTTGTTTGATGTTATTGTTAATTGTTAATTGTTAGTAGTTGATTGTTGGTTGAATAAAAAATGTTGTGTTTTGAAAAAAATGTGTCTGTCATTTGTTTTCAAAAAAAAAAGACTGTGAATATATGCTCCTTGACTTTCTCTCTATCCCTCACCATGACATTAACTATCATAACGTTCCAACTCAATAAAAACCAAGTAAGGATGTTTTCTATCGCGTCCGCGTTTGAACCATATAATGCGGACGAGATGGCTATGGAGGCTGTTGCAGAAGAAGGAAGGTTGAAAGAAGAGGAGGAAAAAAAGAAGAAAGAAGAGGAGAAAGAAAAGAAAAGGGGAATCCTGCCTCACCTCATCATGAGACTTGTGTGCGAGGTGAAAGCTGAGGTGAGGACACCTGCACAACCAGTGCCGCCTCCTCAACCACAGTCACAGCCACAACAACAACGTAAGCCACAACCTCTATCAAGAGTCGCTGTCTTTCAGACAGAAAACTGGGAGCAGGAGGCGTGGGAGGAATTGGAGAGACAGCGGCAAGAGTGGGAGCCACAGAGACCTCATCATCCCCGGGTCTGGCATAGGAGAAGACAGAAGGAACAAGTCTTCACTATCCCTCAAAGTAAAAACTGGGATGATGAGGCCATTCACTCCCTTTCTGCGCTCGGAACCATACGCATTAATTGGGAACAGGACTGGAACCGGCGATGTGTGTGTGGTGCCCGCCCTGGGAGATGCCATTATTAACCAGGTGCATCTGAAGTTCAATATTCTCAGCGCTAACCAGATCTCTAGAAAAGAGACACTATTCAATTTGCCAATTTGTGTGAATGTGAAGTAGTGTGACTATAAACACTCACTTCTTTACTGATGTGTGTGTGTGTGTGTGTGTGTGTGTGTGTGTGTGTGTGTTTGCGTTCGCATTCGTTTGTGAGGATGGAATAGTGTGTATGTTTTATGCATTCTCGTTTGTTTGTGTGGATAGTAAATATGGTGTGTTTTATGCTTTCGTGTTTGTTTGTGAGAACAGTATAGTGTGTATGTTCATTCATTTGCGTTCTTTGGTGTGGATAGTAGGTATGGTGTGTTTTATGCATTCGTTCGTTGATGTGGATAGTATATATGTGTTTGTTTTATGCATTCGCGTACGTTGGCGTGGATAGTAAATATGGTGTGTTTTATGCTTTCTCGTTCGTTGGTGTGGATAGTATATAATATGTGAAGTGAGTGTAAGGGATGTTTTCCTTCACGTCCGTGCTTGACGTACATAACGCGGAACGCTGGTCATTCGCGCCATTCTACACAGAATACAACATGGCGAGCAACATGGAAAGAATGATTGTTAAACTCCTGTTGGACAAGTAAGGTTAATAGTAAGCAAATCTGACCGTATGGTTTTGGGGTTGGCTTTTGACCTAGTCCAACAGGATGGTCCCTTTGAAAAACCAGGAATTTGGACTCAGAAGAGGATTACCGAAGGTTTGCCAAAGCAGGGAAGATGGAGAAACCGAGAAGATGGTATGCTCCTCCATGCAGAGGGAAACCAGGAAGGACGGCCTGAGGAAGCGAGGACATGTAACAATCGTTAACAATTTGTTAAAGTTAAAAAAGAAATTTGATTTGAAATGAAAAAATTAAGCATAAAAGGAACTAAATTGGAAATTGGAATTGGAAATGATGATGGACATGTATTGAAAATGGATTTGTGGAAAACAAGAAATGAATAATGAATGAAACATTAATGGACATGTTTTGAAAATGGATTTGTGGAAAAACAAGAATTGGATAATGAATGAAACGTTAATGGACATGTTTTGAAAATGGATTTGTGAAAAGAACAAGAATTGGATAATGAATGAAACGTTAATGGACATGTTTTGAAAATGGATTTGTGAAAAAACAAGAAATGGATACTGAATGAAACGTTAATGGACATGTTTTAGAAAATGAAATATGAAGAAGACGAAGGAACTATTTATAACTTGTTGGAACTACTGAAAATTTGCAGACAGAAACATTTGAAGATATATATAATTGATAAATTGACAGCTGAAAATTTTGAAGAAATATGGACTAGAAAACTGTTACATAAACAAGCACATTTAGGATGATGATATAACATTTGAAATACTGGAAAGATTAAAGAATGATTGTGAATGGACGATAAACGTACTGTACTAGACCATCTTGACTGCTTGCTATCTTTGACTTCTCTTGCTGCAGCTTTAAATTAAGATAAGTATAGATAATCATAACTTGGAACTTGTAACTATAGGAACTTACAATTAGAATTTTAAGGATAGAATTCTAGAAATTATTAAATGTTATAAATATCTAGATTTAGAACTCAAGAAGGAGAAAATATTAGAATTTAATAAATAAAATTGAATAAAGAGTATAGTACAGATTTAGAATTTACCAAAGAAAGTAATAATAGAACTACAGTATGTATAATGTAAACATTTATTTAGATTAGGTAAACACTTGTGAATAATAGAAATTGGGAAGCACGTGCACATGGCGCTCACTTATGAGAGCGCAGTTTGTGCACGTGCACCAGGAGTTTAATCCATCTGAACTTAGTTAAGCAGCTTATGCTATGTAGTGAAATAAAGGAAAAAAAAAATTTCCACTTCTCGAATAATTAAATAACAGAGTAAAAGCAAATCGATAAAAATAAAAAGGACTTTAAACAAACTAATTTGGAAATCTGAAATGGCGTACTTACCCTATTTTGAAAAATTATAAAATCAAAATTTATTTAAAAGAAATACATAATGCACATGCACTTGGAAAAAAACAACAGAAACACATAAAAACCCTTTATCTTTAGAACTAGGGGATCCCTCAGATGATGTAATTCTGAGGGGGACCACGCCAATAACAGGAAAGAATGATTAGATTGCAGGAGGTAGTGGACACGTTAGGAATGGTGGAGGAGATGCTAGTCCGAATGCAGTTTGGGGCTTATAGTCCCCATAGATTAAGCATGGAAATTAATAATTTAAAGAGAAGTAAGGACATATTAAATGAAATGATTAGGATTGAAAAGGACGAAAAGGAAGATTTAGAAGACAAAAGGAGGATGAGGAAGTGGAACGAAAAGATAGAAAAGGAAGAAGAAAATGAAAAAAGGAAGAAGGAGGAGAAAGAGAAGGAGAAGGAAAAAACGGAGGAGAAGGAAAAGAATGAGAAGAAGACAAAAAGTGGAGGTCAAAAAAGTGTAGGACAGAAAATAAGAAGTTGGTGGAGGAAAAGAACTTAGAAGAAGACAAAGAGGAAGAAGAAATCCAAAGGCCCTTTTCAGGGCCACTTTCATATGCCTCGAAAAGATATTTATTCTCACTTTGCCTATCTATGTGTGTTATCTATATGTTTATCTCTGTCTCTGTGTCTCTATTGTATTTGTCCCTCCCTAGAGTGGTAGCTGCGCGTATTCAGGTCAGCCCCTTGCTACATTGTTGCAAGTGTCCAGTACCGTGACGTCATGCCACCTGTTCCATTCCTATTGTCCCAATACAAAATTCCCATTGTCCGTAGAGTGTCCCAGGGTCATTTTTTGTCCGTAAAAATCTTGTCCGTAGGGTACAAAACAGGGTCCCGTAATGCTAATTCCCATTGTCCGTAGAGTATCCCCATATACTACTGAAATGTCGTTTGTTCGCAAAGGAAGTGAAGTATTTGGTACATATTGTGTCGAGGTAGGGGATAAATGAGGATCCAGAGAAAGTGTTCGCCGTCGTCGACTGGAGAAATCCAACGTAGCATATAGAACTTCGCCGGTTCTTATCATATCATCGCCGATTCATAAAGGGATTTGCCGAGATTGCTGATAGCTAACACCTACTGACAGAAACAGTGAGACCTTTTGTCTGGACTGAAAATTGTGTTTTCTTTCGACGAGTTGAAGAAGCGATTGACGATGGGCCCTATGTTATCGTTCCCAGACACTGGAACGCCCTTAATTCTTGACACTGGTGCGAGCTACAGAGGACTTGGAGCCATCCTCTCGCAAAATAACTGTCTATAAAATTTTTGAAATTGTTTGCAGGAAGGAGGTCCATGGAGGTGGCACCATGCGTTACCGCACTGTGTGACACCAACCCTAGTGACACCGCTGCCCAGAAGGACGACCAAGTCGGCGAATCAGCGACCCATATGACAATCCAGTAGACAACTCAGCGACTCAGTCGACGACACAGTCTGCGACCTAGTCGACGACTCAGCGACCCAGTACAACTAAGTGACCCAGTCGGCGACCCAGAAGACGACCTAGTCAACCACTCAGCAACTTAGACGACCACCCAGAGGGCGACTACAGGATGACCCAGTCGACGACTCAGCGACTCAGTTGATGACCCTGTCGCCGACAAGAGGCCAGGAATAAGACGGTATCCCGCTGGGGTAGAAATCTATCGCACTCTCGAACGCCATTCCTCAGACAGATAACAGCTGGGTATCACTCCAAATATGAAGACCAAGCCTAAAACATCCGAGATAGCGAGACTCGGGGTGGTGTAGCCGAGGGAGTTCCATTTCAATATTGTTTACCCAGTGTCCAAGGCTGTTTGCGACACCCAGTGCACCCCTACCGCAGAAATAATTTATTTTAGTTCCCTGCTGCTAATATTTACTTATTATTATTATTATTATTATTAGTGCTCTCGTGTTGTGTGACTGTTATAACGCACATTCTTCTGTTGAAAGTAGTACGTTTCGTATTCTTTTTGGAAGGTTATTACGAAATTTATACAACACATAGGGAGTAATTATCATTGTGTGATCCAGTAAAAATATATTTAAGTTTTTAATAAATTATCCAGAAAGGAACGTATATGTACCTAATAATATTAATTACCGCTCATATTTGCTTGCTGTGTATTTCTTGCAAACGAATGCGCATTAAATTCATTATGTTAATGTTATATACGTGTACTTGTCCCTTACATACGGGCACTGAACACGCCATTTCCTGCATTATCAGAAGGAAGAAAGTGCGTTTGATATAGATACAGTCATAATTTCACAGAATGGGTCGGAAGAAGAAGAAGCAGCTAAAGCCCTGGTGCTGGTATCCTTTCGTAATTTTCGTCTTGACTACAGTAATTGAACCACCTCAAAATTAATTCCATCTATTTGAAGCGTTTGACGGGTTCGCTACGCTGCATAACGAAGTTTTCTCCTGCTCTCTCCACAGCTTGTACATGTGGCTAAATATAAGCACAATATTGCTTAAATTTGCATGAAAAGGATTCACTTCTTTTCAACAGTTTTTTTTTTTTTTTTTTTTTGGTAAATCGGACTTGTGTACCATCGTGCAAACAAACCAAGTTCTCTAATTTTGACGTGTTAACCTAATCCGAGTTGACTCGGACCCGTCCCACCCCATTTTTGATATTTGAATATTTATGTTGGGGTATTTGGTCAGCACCAGCTGTCTGTCGAAAAGTTGGAATTCGCTGAGGGTAGGCGCGTACTAGCAGGCCTCGTTAACTTGAACGATCTTACATAGAACTGAACCATACAGTGTATACCCCAGGGGTGTAAAATTGAGGGTAACAAAGAAAACCCTTGGTGCCAGAACTGGGGGTCAAATAAAAAAGGGGGGGGGGTCAAAAATGTACTGACAAATTTTCATCTGACCCATACTTTTTCAGCTTGAAATAGGTTATTGCAACTTGCACAACATACTCTCTCTCTCTAAAAATACGAATAAACCAACATGTACAATTAACACTCAGATGCATTGTCAATTCAAAGGATAATTTTATTAGTTCATTTTCCTTTTAGTCAAAAGTCGTACTTTTAAGTCTCCTTATAATCTTTTTGTAACAACATAGACCAACACATTGCATATAAGCCAATACAAAAATCCAAATAAATCTTTTTAACCAAATGACAGTTAATTTACTGCCTGTCATAAAATGTGTACTATCATTGGTTTCATTGTACTTCATCCTAAAACACATTTAGCCAAAAATCAAAGTGGCTAATGATTCATCTTCTCTTTAATAAGTTACACTTGAACATTTTCAGCAATCAAACAGGAAACCGCATATTTTGATATATACATCAAAATAATTACAAGAATTAGATGTATGTTATGATTAGGTGATTAACACATAACCGTATGACTGATTACTTTTTCTATGATGATACAAATTTTGTTTTTTATAATTTCCCTTATAAGAACAAGCATTAATTTGATACATGTGTAGACATCCATGCAGAATGCCCTAATTTTTTTTGGAAATCTCAGAAAATCAAAATTTTCCACATTATTATTCATTTCAGCAATATGTTGAGGTCAGATTAATTGGGAACAGTTTCCAAACTTCTGTTGTTTAGTATGTTTTTCTTCATTTTGTTAGAGAAAGAGACTTTAACCAACTTGGCATTTAATGGGGAGGGAGGGCACAATACTAGTGACAGAATATGCCCTTGATTAGTACTTTTGGGCAAATGTTTTTTTTTAAGCCATTTGCCCTGGGCCTGTGTCCCTTTTTTTAGCACTGATTAGAGACTGCTTAACCTAATGCTTTCAGCAGTTGCTGGGGAGATCACTATTTTTTATCACACTGAAGACATGTAAATCTAAAGATATTTCTTCAGTTTTTGTTAAAGTTTTTCAAGCCATTGGTCTAAAGAAAAGATCGCTGAAACTGAAAGAAGAAAATTGGTTTATGCAAAATAGCATTAGTTCAACTTCAAAGATCTGGACCAAACTTCATGGATGGCTTGCACATGGATTAACCCTTTACCTCGTGTGAGTGCTTTTGGGTGCCTCTACTTCATTCTCATGTCAGTGCCTTTGGACACCTCTACCCAATTCACATTGAAGCGAGTTTTTGACGCTTCTGCACCATTTTCATGAAAGTATGTTGGGATGCTCCTGTGTACATCAGCCATTTTGAGCTGGTTTTCATAGCGCCACCTTCGGGGGGAAAACCCCCTGTTAGATTCTACATTCATTGATGTGAATGACCATTACATCAGATCACATGGTCCCTGTTTAAGCTCTAGTCATAATCTGCAATTTATAGTAATTGGGTCAGATTTTACACTCTCCAAAATGGAGGCCATTGATTTCATTTAGTACTTTCTGGAGGTTGCATGATTTGAATTGCAACTATTAAAGCCTGAATAACATAGGTAAAGGCTCTGATGTTGATGTAGGCATCAGAGTTTTTATAATTTATCAAATTGAGGTGATTTAGTGAAGTAGATGTAAACAAAGAACTGGTTAATTTTGAGTATGAGAAATGGCAGCTACATTTGGTCACATGGCTTCATGGAGAACGAGGTCTATCAAGATTTTAAAGCACATAAAAAAATATACAACTATAACGATCAGATTTTACTCTTGAATCTTTGTGGATATACTAGATGTGTACCAAAAATATAAAATGGTAAAAATTGATGTTAAATGTAAAATGTACTACACTGCTGTAACAGTTTATATGGCAGGCCTGTGTGTATGGAGTCAAATAGGTAACAGGTGTTCCATTTATAGCACACTGTGTAACTTTGGTAAATGTATATCAGCTGCCTACAAAACCATAAACTCTGAGGTAAAGGGTTAAAGAAGAATCCTGTAATTGTTATAGTCAAAAGGTCAAGGTCACTGAATAAATGAAGAGAATGGTACAATCACATCACAGATTGGGACTAAACTTTTTGGATGGCTTGGATGTAGGGTAAGGAAGAATCCCTATCACTTTCTGGTTCAAGAGAATAAAGGTATAGGTCCTTGTGACTAAAAGAAGAAGCATGGTTTCTTTATAAAGTTCATGATCATTTACCTTCATCAGAGTTTGTGGATATGTACAAAAAAGTGGAAAAGAGAGGAACCTGTTGATTTGAACAGGCCCCCCCCCCCCAAGAGTCCAAGATCTAAAGGCATATTGCTTTACTCTGATCATTTTACATGTATAAATTTGAGCTGACTGGAATAGACTTCAGTTTTTCCCTTAATAAAACCACAGGTATTGTAACAGAGAGTTCGATGATGAGAAAATTCTTATTCAGCATCAAAAGGCCAAGCACTTCAAATGTCACATATGTCACAAAAAGTTATACACGGGTCCAGGATTGTCTATACATTGTATGCAGGTAATGCATTCTCTCATTCTCTCTCTCCCGTTCTTGCTGCCTTTGAATACTTTAAAAAAATATTCAATTTTGACATGTTTTTATGCTGAATTACAGAGCATTAAACCAATATTTCTCTTGTCAAGCTTATTTAATCTGTTCGTAAAAGATCAGTTAATAAAGATTTAATGTGACACATTTGACATTTTTCTACTGATTTATTGGCATATTTTATCGATCATAATGCCATTATTAGATGGAAATGTTATAAATTAATATCATTTGTTTTGTAGAGTCAATATATATATTTTAATTTTCCCATTTTCTTGTTATTTCTGCCTAATTCAAATACGTATAATTTGACTGATGACATGAATTGAGCATTAATGGTTTGTTGTACACATTTATAAAAGTAACCTCTTCCTTTTGTCTCTTGTTTACTACAGATTGTTTATCCATTATTGCATTAGAATTTTGTATCAGTTCACCAGTAATTATGTTTTTGTCTTTAAAGTGTAAATGCCTGACACCTTAAAAGGTGATACCAGGAAGTCAACAACAAACAGCAGTAGTGTTTGGTACAGTGCTCACATCTAGTGAGCTTTATATCATGGTGTCGCTGCATGTACATTGAAGATTTTAACTTCGGCTGAATGGAGTACATCCGTTTGACTTGAATCATAGGCACCACTTCACCAAACTTGATATATCCAAAATAAAGAAATGTCAGTAAATGTTTTCAGTACTTCTGCACCGTCTTTAAAATTAGAAATTTGTTTGATTATCATTGATGTTTCTGGATCTTGTTCCGTGAATTTGCACTTGATTTTATCTCTCAAAAAAAAATATAATGAATAGCATAGATTAGCAATGTTTTCAATTTAAAAATATTGAGAATTTGTCTTAAGGAGAATTCTAGGAAAGCCAGTATTAAGAGATGTGCAGTATTTTCAGATATTTCTAAACTTTGAAACTTCTAGTTCTACTTCCATTAACAATGTATTTTGTTTTACATTAAACACGCAGGTTCATAAAGACAAAGTTGATAAAGTACCAAATGCATTACCTGGTAGAAATAACACAGAAATAGAAATCTATGGAATGGAGGGCATTCCTGAACAGGATCTCAAGGAACATGAAAGACAGAAAGCAAATAAATCAGGTATGTATTATCAAAAAGCAATTAAATTTGGTATGTATCACCAAAATGCAATTAAATCAGGTATGTATCACCAAAAAGCAATTAAATCAGATATATATTACTAAAAAGCAAGTAAATTAGGTATTTATTTACAGAAAGCACATAGGTAAAATTTCAGGATTCCTGCACGAGTCTGGAAATCTGGCAGAAAGTCTAAAATTTAAAAATTGCTTTTCCAGGTCTTCAAAATGTCTGGAAAAATTGAAATTGACTTAGAAGTATTGAAAAAGTATACAGTATTCATTATTACGAAAACTGGTAACATGACTGGTCTTTCGTATTTGGGATAAATGAATGTATATGTCGACAGAAGCCCTAGTCCCAAATTGAACAAAATCCTTAATTTTTTCTAATTGTTTATGTTGACAGGCTGCCAATTCTGACTCATTCTTTGGTCTACATTATTTGATGTTGCTGCCAAAATAACAAAAGGGCATTTGTTTTGGTCCTCCATAGTTGGCCTTTCATTTCAGTGAAGCTTCATGTCAGTTATGCAGGAAAGAATTTGATATTTCCAACACGGGGCTCTTAAAAGCCTTATGAAATCATTGAAACATGTCGAAGTTACATCAGGATCAACTTAGGTACCAATATCTCCATTATTTCAATGTTTTTGATGAAAGTCTCTTCCACCAGGCCTCTCCCGCCAAAGACAGCCTTATCAGAGCGATAAACTTGCTACATTGTTAGGTCTGGAAATTTTTGTTTTTGAAATGGATAAGGTCAGGAATATGTTTTACAGTTTGCAGCATTAACCCTGCAATAAGTGAAATTAAGAAAACTCTTGTGTGGCCTTGTATTTTGTTCTCACCTTAAACTGTTTTGAGGGTTGCAGATAATAATAATAATAATAATAATAATAATATTTTATATATAGAGGGTGACTCATTAGTCAAGGACTATTCTCCCTTGAGGCCCTCCTAAGGAGAGTATAACAATGTGCATTACATGAAAGGTAGCAGTAATTCCTGTTTATTTTAACATTTTTAGTATGAAAAAAATAAATTCTATTATAATCTATTAGAAACACATAATCATGATCTCTCTTCTTAAATGCTGTAATATTTTCAGCAGATTTTACATGTAGTGAAAGCTTGTTCCATATAACTGTACCAGAGTATTGAAAGCTCTTTTTAAATTGCTTTGTTTTTGGTTTTGGTGCTTGAAGGTTTCCATGTGATATTGATTTCAACTGGTATTGTGTTGAAAAAGGCCTGAATATATCCAGAAGATACTCTGGTGCAGCTCCATGTAGACATTTATATACAAGAACCGCCATGTGAAAATCTATCCTTTCATATATATTGTGAACCATTTGAGTTATGTAAACAACACTTTTGAGGCATGATCAATAGATGCATCTAAAATTATGCGTGCTGCCTGTTTCTGAAGTTTTTTTAGTTCTGTCAAGCTGAGATTTTGCACTGTTTCCCCATACAGTTGAACAATAATCCTTTGTTGGAAGAAATTGCACTTTATGAAATATAGTAAGTTTTAAAAAAAATGTATGGACCTGCATTGCTATTTGCTTAATCAGATAATGTTAATAATACAGGTAGATTGGATATTAGTAATACCAAGACTCAAGTCACATACCTGATGTGTGTTAGCCAGAATTGCACAAAGACTGCTATTGACTTTGACAAGGCAAGATTGACAGTTGTCACAAGATTTGTGACTTGTCATTTGATAGGAAATTAGATATTTGTGATTTTCTGTTCAACTGATAGGCAGATGAAATCGTAATTAGTATTCTGATATAAGATTTTATATTCTCAAATTGTTTGCTGCTCTTTATAGTGTTTTTGTCTGATCTAGCATCCAGTACAGTGTTCATGGTGCATTCTAATGCAGCATCATGTATAGTGTTTATAGTGTTTTTGTCTGATCTAGCATCCAGTACAGTGTTCATGGTGCATTTGTTGCATGAAATTATTGGCAATATTTTTTGCAAGAAAGACTGTAAATAGTATATTTTTTATTTCTGCAGGCACTTCACAAAGAAGTGGACAGCAAGATGACGACGATGATGATGATAGTAACGACTTGCCTCCCATGCCAAACCAGTTCATGAATGGAATGCCTCCAATGCCCACATCAGGACCAGGACCAGGGCAATACATGCCACAACCCCCAATGCCACCCCTGCCTCCAGGGGGCATGATGGGTCCCATGCGGCCAATGGGTCCGATGGGACCTATGGGCCCATTGCCTCCAATGGGTAATTAATTTTTTTTCTTTTAATTATCACTATACTAGGGGTTGTAATTGAAGTAGATTTTTAGCTCTCCTGGTCATATACAAGTAGATCTGTGGAATGGCTTATTGTCTGTCTGTTAGCACAAGTTTGTTATTGCTACTTCTCCAAAACTATTTGGAAGATTGCCATGAAATTTTACCACCCAGGTTCTAGTTGGTTATAAATCATAATGGTGCAGCTTATTTTCCAAAATGACCCTCTTTAGTATGATCATCACAGCAGCAATCTTAAAAATTTTGTTCAAGTTTCTTCACCTGAATGGATGGTAATATCAGCATGTGGTTTTCCTTTGGATTTATTATGTTTTGTTGGTCCTAAATGAAAATGGTACCAATCTGGCATCAAATATGGCCTCCACAGTTTGGACTTATTGTTTTGTTGGTCCTAAATGAAAATGATACCAATCTGGCATCAAACATGGCCTCCACAGTTTGGACTTATTATGTTTTGTTGGTCCTAAATGAAAATGATACCAATCTGGCATCAAATATAGCCTCCACAGTAGCCATATTGTAAATCTTCTTATTGCTACTTTTATTGAATGGAAAACAGCATAGGGTTTTCACTGGAAGATTATTTATGGTGTCTGGTTGATCTTGAAAAAGAAATAGTGCTTATCTGTTATCCAATAAGGCCACCACAGCAACCATCTTTAATATTCTAACATGGTTGGAAAGTCAAACCAGCATTGGATTTTACCTGAATACTTCTGCTGTCTAGTTCATACTAAATGAAAAGAGTTCCAATGTGACTTCCAGTGTAGTTACTTTGGCAGTCATCTGGAAGGTCTTGTTACTATTACTCCTCTTAAATGGAAAGTCATATCATCATGGCTCTATCAACATGGGTTTTTTCATCAGTAGAATCCTTATATTACCAAGTTGGTCTTAAATGAAAATGGTGCGAGTTGTTCATTCAGTATGGCTGTCATGACTTCTGTCTTCAAAATTTGTTACTACTCCCTCTGAATTGATGATCATGATGGTATAGTCTTTTCACCGGAAGACTTCTAATGATGTTTTTGCCCTACTAAAGATGGTGCCAGTTGGACATCCAGTATGTCCACCAATTTACAAATCTTGTTATTGCTGAAGAATATCAAAGATGGTTTCAGCACTCTGCATTTAAAAGGAAGAAATTGTTTGGTCTTTATTATTGGAATTTCTTTTTCGCCTAGTAGAATGCTAGTCCTTTTGAGGGACTTTTTTATTTTTATTATGCTCAGCATACCAGGAAAGCAACAGGCAAAAAATAAGCGAGTTTGATAGAAAATAGATGGAAAATCCAGATGTTTGCATTATTGCAACCTCTGGTGCAGATTTTATGTAATCTTTCATGTGGATTGTTGTAGGATAGGAAAATTCCTTCCATAGGTCAGAGTTTGCATCAGACATGAGGCTTTTTCTTGTGTCTGATACTAAGTGTGGAATTTTCATGTCCCACAATGATGTATAATGAAGGATTACTTTTTATGCATACATTCTTGAAAAAAATTGGGAAGTCAAGATAAAAATGGTGGTTTGAATTGTGAATCTTGACATAACAGTGAAACAGCATAACACCATTGAAAATATCCTCACCTAAGAGTAGCAGTGAATTTTTGTGTATACTTTAAATGATGTTTAAACATCTATAACTGTCAGAGAACAGTGGCTGAGACTGCTCAGGTAATGGCATACACAGCATCCAAATTGCATGCCGCAGATAGCTTGTGAACAGGTCAGAAAATGAAGCCCACTTTTACCCATAAGATTAATTTAGGCAGACAGAAAATGAATGATATACTCCTTTATTTAACTTCAGTCTAAAAATGATTTATCTGTAATGAGAATATTATTTTAAAAGATAAACAATTACAACAACAGCATTTTTGAATCAGATTTGAATTACAGAAGTTGTACATGTAGCTGTGTTGATCAGTGAAACAACCTTTTGGCAGGACACTCACTTCAACCACTGCTTGTTTCAGTATGTAAATGAGTAATTTTGTCATGATTATTGCGAAATAATGCCTTAGTGATGGTGGAAATCTTGGAGGTTTTGCCAGTTTACGTGCAAGTTATGAAAGACAGCAATCACATAGTGTAAGATAGATACATCTTTGATGGATGTTCTGCATAAGAAAAACATAATCACTCACAAATAAGAATGTGAGAAATTGTCATGGCTTCCTTATGTTCATAACTACATCTTCAAAACCATGGAATGGAATTTCACCAAACTTGGTACATGTATGCCAATGTGACAGGTCAGGTATTCAAGACTACAGGCACATCAACACTCAGAGCTGGATCTTATTTTATACACCACTGGAATTTAATTAGAACTTTATTCATTGGACTGGTTATTTGGGATTCTCAAATACTGTAAGTGTTTTTTAAATTTTCACTTTGTATTCTAAGGAAATAAATTATTATTTGTTGAAATATACAGAAACTTTAGCTCTTTTCTGTTACTTACTTTAAGACCATAGAGGTGTAATACTTACTACCACTGTGAAGGCGCTATTTCCTAAACAGTTTTGACCAGATTCGATCAGTGCCTCCTACAGTAATTTTGTCATGGACAGTGTACTCTGGTAAGAAACTAAGCTGGAAGTGAATTAAGGGTAATTAACATACTCTTGGTAAGAAATTAAACTGAAAGCGAATTAAGGGTAATTAAGATTGATGTTCCAGCCAGAATCTGCGTGCATCAAAAAGACGCACAAGTTGAAATTTCCATGCGTCAAAAATGGGTCATTTTTAAATTCCGTGTGTCAAAACCCGAGGGTACGCGTCTGTTGGAAACCCTGGAGTATATCAAATGAACAGATTTAGCTTTCATTGTGTTCATTACCTAGTGTAGCAGAATAAGTAATGCGTCTGATCTTGAAATCAAGACATGTCAAGACTTGGACAATATGCTATTTGCAAATTTGGAAAAGTACTTTGGGGTTAAACGGCAAGTTGACGAAGATTGTAATGAGAGTAAGAAGAGTGCTGAAGTTGCTAGAACTGATAGTTCGGATGGAACAGTAGCCAACTGTAAGAAAGTGTGTGATGCCTGGCTTAGTGTTTGGAATAAGACCTCCCCTTGGATTGACAAAATTCAGCCCCACTCTAATGGACAGACAAAAGCTATATGTCAGTGGTGTAAAGAATTTAAAAGATTAAACCCATTGACAACCTGGTTCTTCCCATCTGGACATTTAGCCACTTCGGGTATGCCCAATATGCTTATGGGACTGCAACGTTTGCTGGTGGGACTCTTATTTTTACCAAAATAGGAGTGCTGGACTCCTAATTTTAAAACCCTAGTGAGACCTGTTTTCGGGTAACCAGAAACACATTTTGTTTAATTTGGCTTATGCATAAAATAATACTATATTAATGTTGGATAAGAAAAATAGTT
The DNA here is from genome assembly GCA_016617855.1 of Megalonaias nervosa. Lineage (NCBI taxonomy): Eukaryota > Metazoa > Mollusca > Bivalvia > Unionida > Unionidae > Megalonaias > Megalonaias nervosa. Next base: position 156,567 of record JAECUM010004809.1, on the reverse strand, counting down.
ACACACAATTTATATCACTCATGTACAACCTAGGTGAATTATTTTTTTTTTTTTATGTAGCACAGGGTTCGCACAGATTTGAAAAGTACTTGAATTTTCAACTGCTGGATGAAAAGTGCTTATTTTTTTAAAATCCTCTTGAAAAGTGCTTATTTTTAATGTCAGTGTGAAAAAGTCCTTAAAAAGTGCTTGAAAATGAGCAAAAATCCTTTAAAAGTGCTTGAATTTTTAAGAAAATAAAAGACCAGAATTTAAAAAAAAAAAAATCTTGGAAAAACTGCAGAAAATGTCCGATCGACTATATGCCTTTTACTTTCTGTGGCTTGGTCTGTAACTAAGGAAGGGAGATTACTCAAGATTTCCGTTTAGCAGCATTGTGGGAATGGCAATATGGCGGCTTTCTATTTCTTACATCGCACCTCGTGGCCTTGGTTTCTACATGAAAATGCCGCCAGGGAAGTGTGTTTTTAATTGTGAATGGAAAGGCTCTTTTAAGTGGGTCAAGGAGACCCAGGACAGACATAAAACTTTGTGTTGTGTGTGCAACAAAGTTATAGACATTGGGGCTATGGGTGAGAGTGCCCTTAAATCACACCGTATAGGTGCAAAACACCGGAAAAGTGAAGTGTCAATGTCAGCAATGAGTTTGGATTATTTTGGAATAAAAACAGACGAAATCAAGACATGTGCCACAGACACTGACATTATATCTAAGACAGAGTCGCATTCCGATAAATTAATGACGGGATTGATGTTACCCCCACCCCCATCTGGTGCAGCTTCAACCACACAGTCAACATCTGCAAATATTTCCAACTTCCTTTCCAAGAACGATGTTCTGAAGTCAGAAATTTTATGGACATTGCATACTGTGGTCACATGTGCATCCTACAAATCAAATGAACATATTGCTGACGTTTTTCATGCTGTGTTCCCAGACAGTGCTCTGGCTGAAAAGTTTTGGTGTGCAGAAAGGAAAACATCTTACTTGTGTGTGTTTAGCATTGCGGAACACCTTAAAAAATTAATTCTTTCAAGTGACAGTGGTGTGTTTGTGATTCTGTTTGATGAATCCTTGAACAAGAAAATGCAAGAAAAGCAGATGGACATACATGTCAGATTTTGGGATGGTGGGACAAACCAGGTTGTGACCAGATACTTGGGATCACAGTTTTTAGGTAAGTATATTGTTTATTATTGTTATTTTTATTTTATTTTTAGTTTTAGTTTCTTTTAATTTTTTTCATCAGCTGTCAAGTTTAGTATTGATTGCATTCACATTTTCCTTGGAATTACTAAAGATAGGTGAATAAAAAAAAATAAACTAAATGAGCATAAATCATACATACATATATAATGAAGTGCATGAACTAAAAATAAATAAATTGACACTTTGTTCATTAATTATTACTTAGCATGGACCCAGGCAATTGGTGAAGATTTATACGTATTTATCCTCTCTGATTGCAGGCCATGCTACAGCTGATGACATAGTTATTATTTCAGAGAAGAAACAATGAACCACTTGAATATCCACAACATGGTGCAGATAAGCATGGACGGGCCTAATGTGAATTTGAAAGTTTTAGACACAATCCAAAGCCAGATAAATACAGACTATGGCCATGATTTAATTAATATTGGCTCATGTGGATTGCATACTTTGCATAATGCATTTAAAGCAGGTGCACTTGTTACAGAATGGGGAATCGCTTTACATCTGCGCAGTCTGTACTATCTTGTTAAAGATTCACCTGCCAGGTGAGAAGATTACCAGAAATTGGCTGGCAGTACAATCATGCCACTAAAATTTGTAGACCATAGAAAACATACCCGTTTCCCAGCGAGCATTGCAGGTGTGGGATTCAGTTGAACTTTATGTCAAGAAGGTTCAGTCAAAACAGTTACCTAAACCTACCAACAAATCATTTGATGTAGTAAGTCAAGCAGTGAAGGACAAGCTAATCAGAGTAAAGCTAGAGAGTTTTTTGTTTCATTGCAACCATATTGCAGCCTTTCCTGGCTAACTACCAAACAGATAAGCCCATGGTGCCTTTTATGGTGGATGACTTGACTACAGTCATCAAATGCTTGATGCGGAAAGTTGTCAAGCCTGAAGTTTTGGACCAGGCAACCACACCAGAAAAGTTGCTAAGGATAGATTTAGAGAAGACCAGTCTTTTGACATACAAGGTGGACATCGGTTTACTAGCTGAAGAAAAGTTGAGAAGTGCAACCACGAGTGAAAAGAAGTAATGGAGTTCAGAATGGAATGTATGGCATTTGTGATTGAAGTGTTGAAAAGATTACTGTGAAATCCCCAATCACTTATTCTTTGGTCAGAAATATGGTATCTTTGTGTCCTAGGGAAAATGGCCAGACATACAGATCTCAGCAGGGACAAAGTTAAGAAACTTATAAAGTTGATTATTGCAACAAAAAGAATCAATGTGCTTGATGGTGAAGTCATCCTGCAACAATATAATGACTTTCTTGACAGTATAATAGTTATTGGTACTGATAAGTTTACAGGCTTTGACAAAGTTTTTGTGGAGCACATGTCAGATGGTAGGTATGGGAAGCTGCTGGAGATTGTTAAGCTCCTGTTGACCCTCTCCCATGGACAAGCAAAAGTAGAGTGTGGCTTTTCTGTGAATAAGGAAGTAGAGTGTGAAAATTTGAAGGGGCACAGTGTGGTTGCACAGAGGATCATATGTGATTATGTTAGAAATGTGGGAGGAGTACTGAATGTTCCAATCACCAATCAACTTCTTGTAAGTGCAGCTTCAGCAAGACAGAAGTGTGAAACTTATTTAGAGAAGGAGAGGGAAAAGAAGCAGTCTGAGTCTGGGCAGAGGAAAAGAAAGCATGTTCTTGATGACATTGAAGATATGAAAAGAAGAAAAAAGCAGGCCAGATTAGATTATGAAATACTTGTGAAGAAGGCAGATGAACTGTCTTTAAAAGCAGAAAAGACACTAAAGTGGCAGCTTCTTGCACAGGCCAATGCTAATAGAAAAGGAGCTGAGGAGAAACTTGGAATTTTTGAAGGTCTTTGCAATAAGCTGGATGCTAAGATCAGGGAGCTGAAGAGAAATTATGTACAGAGGAAGAATTTGTTAATAAATTTTGTGTTAGTTTGACTTTCTGTTTATTGTACCTATGTTAGTGAACTTTATTGGGAGAGGAAAATGCAGTTACATGAACCACAAGTCAGTCTGAAGGTTGTTCCAAATGTAGATATTTATGGTGAGTTCAGATATAAGACTCCTTGAAAATCAAAGTAAAGTCCTTGAAAAGTTCTTGAATTTTGTCGTATTTTACCTGTATGAACCGTGTAGCAGCAGAAGTATATTGAACAAAAAAGATTTTGTTGAAGTTTTTTCAAGGTCACATGCGGTGAAGGTACAATAATTGGAACTTTGTTTTGAAATTATGTATAGCCATTATTAGAGCAGAATACTGCCATGATGATGAGATTTACCGGATTCGGATCATTGTTGCTGAAGAAAATATGACCTTCTGAATGGCAGTCTGGAGAACTCGAAATCTAGGAGTCAGTCCTTTTGTCCTCTGAGCAGCTCATTCAGTGACAGAAGGTTGAGCTCTTCTCTACTATAGATTTAAATCTGAGATTAAGGGATGAAACATGTATGCTTATTCATTGCAAGATGTGTCACATGCCACATTGGTGGTGCTGTCTTCGTGGTCAAGATTAATGTTAGTTATGGGTCAACATTTTGAGTGGTTCATCACCTTTCTCTTACACTATACAACTTTAAAGCTGTTTGATGGTTATGCATTAGCACAAGAAGGTGTGTTACATGCCACATTAATGATCCCATTTTTAAGGTTGAAGTTTTCATTGCGTCCCCACCCTCTCCATAGCTTTAAAGCCATTTGATGTTAAGGAATGAAACTTGGTATCCTTGTACATCTTCAGTAAAAGGTGTCATGTACTATCTTTCAGGTCAAGGTTTTGATTCAATATTTTATGTTTTCCATCACACTTTCACTTCTGTTTATAACTTGAATGGCAATCGAGATTGACACACAAAGCTTTGAATACTTGTACATCATTACATGAAGGTCTGTTGTGTGCTACAGAAGGGTTCCTATGTTTGAGGTCATGGTCACATGTCAGTATATTTATTTTCCATGACACTTTCCTTTCAGCTTAATAACTCTATGGCCATTTGCAATTAAGATATGCAACTTTGTAGACTTGTACATTATCATTAGAATGTATGTTAATTACCACATTGGGGTTCTGTCATGAAGGTCAGTGTTATGGCTCAATATAGCTTCCATCCTATTTTCCCTTTCACTCTATAATTTTAGGACCTTTGAGACTTGGGGGATAAACCTGTGTGTGTGTGTGTGTGTGTGTGTGTGTGTGTGTGTGTGTGTGTGTGTGTTTGTGTGTGTGTGTGTGTGTGTGTGTGTTCAGGGGTCACGCTACCAGGTGAAGTGGGCAACTAAGTCGCCTAAAAATGTAAACTTCGCCTTCTTCTGTTAGGAAAGCAAAAACAACTTTGCCCTGTGATTTTTTAGAGGAATATTGAATGACTATTCATTTTTGAGATGCGCCCACGCCATGTCGAAGTTAGTTCCAGTGTTGTTTTTGCTCAAGGCGAAGTGTAGGCTTCAAGCCATCAAATAGTTGGTGTTGATATCAATTACACCGACAAACTCCTGCACATTCACAGGCATGTGTTTTTGATAGCCGATTGACCAATGACCCATTCCCGAGTAAGTTAGCAACTATTACTGCCCAATTTGTGCAAGTTATTTTTTTATGATAAAACCATACAAACTTGTGTTTCAAAACTTAAACTTATTTAACTAGCAGTTTGTGTTTTAAGAATAGAATCAGAAACATGAATATTTTAATTGCCACGTGTACCTTATTTTCTTTATAAAAATCAGTTTGGAACCATAAGTGATCCACTGACTGATCCAGTCATGGGGAAATAGGCTAATAGCAGACATTGCTGAGTCTGGGAAGTACCGCTTTATTAGATTGTCTCTTTTCATAAACCATTGGGCATATATATTCAGGAAATATATTTCATAGAAAGCAGAGTCTAAATATTACGTTATTGAAGATTTAGCTTTAAATGCTATGATGTACGTTAAAAACATAGGGACAATGCTTTGTTGTGGAATTTGATAGATGCTGTAAGGTTAAGGTTGTATTCAGAGTTCACTAATTTTTGTGAAAATACTAAGAAAAAAACAAACAAATCTGCAAAGCTATTTAACCAATGCCTAACATTATACCAAGTACATAGACAAATAACAAAACCTTATATTTGCAATCCTATCAGTGGACTGTTATAACGAGGCTATAAAGTGAGTGGTTACATTAAGAAAACCCCTCTATCTAAAAATAGATGCATTTGCATGTTTGTGGTGTCGATTTGGTTGAAATAAGGGTTTAGTTCTCTCATACACTGACTTTAATTCATCAGTGTATTGTCTATGAAAAGTTACAGTAATGTGACTGGGCAGGACATGATGCCACATGTCTGTGGCATGCTGCCCCAGTGCTAGACATCGGTATAACTGCCACACTGCAGACATCATGGCAATATGACTTAGATTGTTAAAACTATATTAAAAGTCCAAAACTCAAACACAAAAACACAACTCTATGGTCTTAAAATAAGTAATAGAAAAGAGTGAAAAGCAGCAAGCTTTGTAAAATTCACCAAATAATTATTTCCCTAGAATACAAAGTAAAATTATAGGATAAAAAAGGAACTTGCGGAATTGCAAATTAAATCCCAGGTAATCCTAGAATCACATACACAAGTCCTAATGATTAAAATTCTGAATAAACTTTAGTGGAAAACCAAATTAAATCCAATTCTGAAAGTGTTGATTTCCGGGAACTTTGATGGCTCATGTAATGTTGTTATGCCAACAGTCTCTGTTGAATCACAATAAAAGAAGCCAAGAATAAATCTTTATTTGAAATTTCACTATAATTTCAAGTCTCTGTATCCAAGATTATTATTTTTGAAGAGCAATTTGTATTTCCAGTGAATAAATAATTTGAATCAATAAATTTCCATCCCAAAGGAATTGCTGAACACAACAATAATACAAGATTCTGCTAAGATTGTAAAGCACGAATGAGTAATTTCTAGAAAAACAAGATTATATTGTTATGTATATGTAATTTAATTACTTGTTTGTTGGTTTTAAATGTTTTTTCTTTTCTTTTATTCCATTACATGTTATTGTAATGATAATTTTGTCTACTCGATTTGATTTTTTTTTAGAAATTCAATTCAGTTCTGTTTGACCTGATAATCAACCAGTAGTTGAAACATTGTATCTAATTGCTGACCTTGATTCAGAAATCAGTAAGGCTTTTAGTAAACAACTTTTTAAAACATTTTTTTATTCATTCTTAGAGTAAGATTCATTTAGTGGAATCAAGGCCATATCTGGAGTACATGACAAATAACATTTGTTTATTGTTACAAACTTTTGGTTTTCCCACTCAGATGAAATTTTGACCCCCATCCGGGAATCTGTTTTGCATTTTAGTTGGGCTTACAACTCATGCTATCATAAGAATCAGTTCAGTTGTGTTTTAAAACTTTGAAGCTCAAAGGTGTTTTGTTGTGACCAGTTTGAGTTGAATTTTTCTATTTTTTGGAATTAGTAATTTATTTACCCTGGAAAATACTAGTGTTCATCAGAATTCTTGGACAAAGGCATTTATCTTAATTTATTCAGAAATTCTAAACTGAAATATTTTTTTTTTGTGATTCAACAATTAACTGTTGACACGACAACACTGTGTAGGTTATGGCATACGTCATTGCCTTCCATATTGGAATTTCATCGGGATTTGAACTGTGATTCACTTAGGGCTTTTTATTGATAGGACTTATATTTTTTAATTCTTGGATTAATTTTGGATTTGATTAGTAAACCATAAGTCCTTTTTCTTATTTTTACCTTGTTTTTCAAGGGAAATAAATTATTTTGTTAAATTTTACAAAGCTTGTTGTCTTCACTCTTTTCTTGTTACTTCTGTACGAGCCTAGACATGTAACATTATGTAGTCCTCTGCTTGGCCTCATTTTACAATTAATATTTGCTAATGAAACCTAATGGAAAATAACATTCTAGAATTTTCCTAATATTTAGAAGGTTGTTCTAATTAGAATATAAAATGTGGTAAACATAATGGGGCAAAAATAATTCTAATTGTTAAACCATACTCATAAGGAAACTATTTAGCTATGTAATAGTTGTTTATAGAATTAACAAAAATGAATTATACAAGGTCAAGTCCAACATTCAGTGTTACATGATCAATAGCATAAAATGAAATAATAAAAAAAAAAAATTGGAAAAATAACTAGCTAACAATGCAAATTATATATCATCTTTTGTTGATATGTTATGAACCACCTTTGGGGTTCCTGTCTTCAAGGTTAGGATCAATATTCTCACTAAAGAAATAAATTTAGAGTTTGCATTTGGAATTCATAGTGCTTATTTCTGGTCTTTTTACATCAAATGAACCAATCAAAATACTTACTCAAGTTGAACAGTTGAACTACCCATAGACAAAACCAATCTTTAAACTGCACTGCCACGTAAACATATAATAATAACATTATAATTGTACTGTTGGGTTAGATGACTTTAAAATGAAGTTGCATACAGTTTATTTCACACCTGGAAATACAGAACTCATTTTTCTGGCATCCAAGATATCTTAATAAGATTCTTTGTAAAACCATTTGAAAGTCACATGTAAGGAAGGTACAGAAATATGAATGGTGTGCAGGTGCTTGGGCATTCTTTATTGTCTGACTTGATTATTAGAGTAGAACACGGCCATAATGATGAGATTTACCGGATTCTGATCATTGTTTCAGAAGAAAATATGAAACCTTCTGAATGGCAGTCTGGAAAAATAGACAGTTAGGGCTCAGTGCTTTTTTATTCTCTATATTGCTTATTCTTATCCAGCACCAGAAGGTCAAACACTTCAGATATCATGCATATAAAAAATTTGTGTTTGGTCCAGGATTGTTGATAAAATATAGCTAAGGTTACAGTGCTGTGTTAAAAATAGACAAACATTTTTGCTATGGAACTGCCCAATATTCCAGATTTTGCAAAAATTGTTCTGAATATATAGTTAAAATTCCAGATTCCAAATTATGTTCATGGGTTCTGTTAGTTTTCACTTTTGGACTTCGATGAGTGGAAATTTTGAAAACATGTACCCCAAGACTGAAAGTCCTATCATTGCACTTGAATAAAATAAAGAGTATGCAGTCAAACCTATCCTATTATCAATAGCAGGGCTTTTGTTAACAGATATCCCAGTATGCCTCTCTTTATCCCTAGGACATCCTGAATTCTATTTGTGGCCTGACCAGAGACTTCACTTTCTTCAGCTACAGGCCAGAATACTAAAACTATATCATCCCATCTGTCCTGAAATGCAACTTGTCTTGGCCACAAATACTAGTTTATTCTGCCTACTGACTAATCTACAGTACATGCATCATGGCTTTTTGATTACAGATGCTATAGTAGTCATGGAGTAATACAGTAAGGGATTAGTAAGTGAAAGGATGTTTATTACATCGACTCCTATGAGAGTCATGTATATTTAATTGTTTGTCTTTTAGTTTAAAATTTTGTTGTATGCTGGGATATCTGTTAACAAAAGCCCTGCTATTGATAAAATTCCATTCAAAAATCACTGTATTGGGAGGGGGGATTTAACCCTTTAGCTACTACAGCTGTTGTGCAGTTTCACTCCTGCTGAGTGCTATCATATCAGTTACTGAGACTACTGAGGCTGGTTGCTGGGCTGAATACTAGAGCATCGTCATGACTGACTTACAGAAACTGACAATAAAAACATGGTTACATTTGTATTCATTATTTCATTAGTTTTGCTGGATTTCAGTGAAATAAAAAACAGCTTACCTTGTATAGTGTCTGTTATTCACTTTATATACTCCTACATCCCATCATACAAGAAATCCCAGTCATGTAAACTATTTTGAATCTCACAAAATAAATCCCAACATTTACATTGCAGGTCTTGCTTTTGGTCCCCCATTTTCTTGGCATAATTGTTTGTTTCTTTCACAAGCTATTCCACAAGACATTCAGGAAAAAACTTAAGAAAAAGATCTTTCTTGTTGACTAGTGATCCAGCTGGATTGTTGAACTAACATGAGAATCAAAGTCATTGATCTCGATCACGGCGAGGTCATCACTCCATTGTGCAAGTGGGACTATGTCCTCCTCCTCATCCGATTCAAAATCACTTACATCTGGTGTTAAAACGGGACTAATATCAATATCTGATCCATTTTCTAAGAATGATCAATTAAACTCTTCGATATCGCTTGCACTGAACCTTTCAGAGTCGCTCATATCTGAATTGGAATCCATTTTTATCTCAACTACATGTGTTTCGTAACTTGTGGGAAAGCCCTTCCAGTATGCCTAAATTTAACCTCTCAGCTTTCAAACTTGTATCAAAATGTTGAGTAAACAGTCCTCTCATTGGTTATGATAATCAAAAATATGTAAACTTCTGTACTTTCAATCAGTCAACGTTTAGATAACATAGCCGTTACGTCCGCATGGATGCAACACGGGGGTTTCGAGTACTGCTGAACTATACGCACATAAGCAGCACTGGGGTAGTAAACGAGGTTTATCGACACTGCACATATGTGTCAGTGGGGTTCAGGAGCTATTTACAGGTGACGCTTAGGTGCGGTAGTCGTAGCTAAAGGGTTAAAGGAACTTTCAATGTGGACACGTATAGAGAAAAATACTTCTTTATTACTTTGACAAACCAGTACGTAGATTATATTTGCTAAATGTAAAAGATGGAATGCACTGAACATTTTTTTAAAGAAAATACTTGTGTAATATTTATTTTGGATATTCGTATTGGAGTGAGAACTGAATTTTTTTAAATGGATTTCACTCCCATTGTCTTTTATATGCATTAAATTGCACATTTCTTTGTGATGATGGAGTTTGTGTTAAAATATCAAATTTGAATTCCGATAGTCATAACCTGTGCAAAGTGAGTCGTATTTTTACTGAGTGAATGAGTATAAATAATTGCTTTCATACATTCCTTTAATCATCTCTGGTACATTGAATTAATTTATTTTCATACATATTATTTGGGGAAAAAAATACATTTTTGGCAGTACCCAAAACATGGTTTTTTAAAACAAATTAGGATCTTTCTTTGCTGAGTTATAAATTTAGTGTATGTAGTTGCGACAAATTCCATGAAAATTGAAACGTGGAAGAAAAGTGAATTAAGATTATTTCCATTACATTTCAGGGCCAGGACAGATGGGACACATGGGGTAAGTAGAATTACTCCAGACATTCTGAGACATACAGATTCCACATAATTTTGCAAGTTGTGTTAGTCTCAGATTTAAAAGGGAATTCATTAGACAAGTTTATATGTAACATTGATTGGTGTTGATAAATCATCTTACAAAATATCTTTCAGTTAATACAGCTGTTTGGTGGATCTAACTGCTGATAGGACTTTGCTTGTTTGTATTTATTTTATCATGGGTCACATCTGATCAGAACCAGACTTCATAATTTTTTTATTTCAACAAAGTAGGAATAGTATTTTAGAATTGTTTGTGCATTAAATGGCAATAACTTCAAGTAAAAGGTTTTATCATTCTTTGAGATGGACCATTATTTCTGTTATTATTTTTATTATTATCATTATTTTTATTATTAATTTGTGCTTACCTGGAATATCTGTGTTGGCTGATGAGTAGAGTGTGTACAATCAATATTGTATGGAGCATTTAATTGAATCTTTTCCAGAAAAATAACCCCTTATCCTTTGAATTCAGTGTTGTGAACATGATCCATTGAATTCAGTATTGTGATCCTTTGCAAGTTTTTCACCTGCCATTACTCAGATGAAAAACACTTAAGAGAGTTAAGGTGTTTGTCATTGTTGCAACCCATGTAGATGACTCTAGATATATAAGGTTAAAATTATTATTGTTCTATTTATGTATTGTTACAGCATGCCAGGCCCTAATATGCCTATGCCACCACGACCTCCAAATTTCATGCCAGGAGTGCCTGCTGTGCCACATAAGCCTGCCATGCCTCCTCCTCAGTCCACAGCAGCAAAACCTCTCTTTCCATCAGCAGCTGCAGCAATTGTAAGTTTTGATCACCCTTTTTTTTAAAAAAAAAAAGGGTGTTTTTAGCTCACAGGTCCAAAGTTACTGGAGCCTATGCTATGGTCATGTGTCCCGCATGCATCCATCAACATTGTGTTTAAGAAATACGCTGGGGTATCATTTCTCACCACTCAGAAAAATATTTGGGCAAATTATACAAAACGTAGTTACATCTTGTCATTGAGTAGATGTACTGTATTACCTTCTCATGAAAGACTTTGGTCACTGTATATCTGTTTTGCTATGTCGCATACATTGTAACCTTTGTCCTTTATAATTCCTGGGGTCATACATGAGTTTTCTACATGCATTCACACAGTACCAACTAACTTTCACTCTGTCCAAAAGCATACAATATTTGCTTATTCATTGTAAACAAAAATATCCAAGACCAAGCAACCAGATACGTACACACAACCTTATGCTATCCCTTAAGACACACAGCAGAGTAATCACATTTTTAAATGTAAATGAAGGATTGAAAATTGACATTACTTTCTTAGTTCATTTGAGTCCTGAAAAAATTAAAAATTTTGATCAACATATCTTCACACAAGGAATTTAGTCTTTGTAATCTCTGGCCATTATCTGCTACCTGGGAATAATTTGAACGAGTACAATTCAGATTGGTTGCAGTCATAAAAGTAAAGAAAATTTATATAATAGTACCAGTCGTGATTGTAATTTTGCCCGGTCATTAATGTAAGAGTTTGTTTCAGTAACAGGTGGGAGAGTTGAAGTTTGGTCTTGTATACTGCTATGAAACCAATAAACCAATTCTAGTTTTTGTACAGAAGTCAAATAGTGAAATAACATACTTTCCAGTTATGTATAAATTGATAAAGTGTATAAGACATGAAATAAAGATCCATTTTGTATTAAAGTAATTTTTGTAAATAAATTATTTATCCATTGAAAGTAATTCCTACATGTCACCAGTACATGGGCAGATGCAGGTTAAATTATTGTCCACAGTGGCAATGTTAAGCCAACATTTTCCACATGAAAGTCTCTTTTGACATTAATGACTTTCTATTTTAATACCGGTGACATGGTCTGTTAATGTTTTTATGATTGAAATTCAAATTTTCTCATCAGGTCAGTAATGTAGTTGCAAAAAATGTTATTTGCAATATAAGTGTCAGTAAGCTAAGGAATAGTGAAATATGGTTTTATAAATTTTTGATATTTTCTTACATTTTTTGAAAGTTGTATTAGTTGTCTTTCTTTCATCATCATTACAGATTTACTTTTATGTCAGAAAACATCAATACATGTAAAAAATATTTTAATATGATGTCTGGGATCAAAAATTATTTTGGCAAAGAAAATTGGATCCTGTAAACAGTCCAACAACACAAAATATACAGCAAGTTCACATGTCTTACTGGAACTTTAGATGGTTGTTGTCTGTATTGAAGCCTGAGGACCTGAAGTTTTTTTCTCAGGTGCTTTGGTAATTCATTGATTTTAAGAAGACATGTTAGATTGCTTTTTGTACATGATGATTATCAGTTAAATAAATTATTTGTGAATTACTTTCAAAAAGGAGTTTATTAAAAGGATTTAGGTAATGTCTTTCCTCAGTTTTAATGTGCAGGTCTCGTGTTTGAGTGTCAAAATATAACACATGCAAAACCAGTTGAAATGGACTTAATGATTTAAGAATACATAATATTCAATAAAGAATTAGCACAATTGTCATTATACGAATTTGAAACCAACTTTTGAGTTGCTCACAGTAAATATTTTTTGCAGCAATCAACAGAAGTGAGTGGATCCCCCAAGATGTCCACTTCCATGAAGCCGACCTTCCCTGCAGCAGCAGCAATCACCACTGCTAGCTCCTCAACAGCATCCTCTATCTCAGCTAATGCCACAATTACTGGTGCACCTGTCATAAAAAAGCCAGAATCTAGCTCAGGTTTGACATCAAAATTGATGCACCCTGATGAGGATATATCTTTGGTAAGTGCTATATGAATTGTATATATGGGTACATAACTGTTGGCATGCTTGAATTGTAGATGATTACTAACATATTCCTAAGAGACGTTTTACCAGGAGTAGAAGAGGGACACTACTTCTCCAGATACTATGAATGAAACGACATACATTTGTAAGTACAGTAATTAAGTTCTCGTTTAGAAAGAAAATGTTTCAGAATGATTTGTACAATATTTTAACTGTAAAAGTTCTCCATGTGCAGATCTTACCCAAGGTGAATGTTTCCTGTTTGAAATAGTGTTTAAAATACTTGTAAGCTTGTGAAAAGAATGAGTACTGTGTAGATGTTCACAAAGGGAAATTGTTCATTTATTTTGCTTTGAAATATTTTGTTAACTTTGCATTCCTGGTACTGATCTGACTGTTTCTGCACAGTAACTTGAGTCTATAAGTAGCTTGCATTTGGGCTCAAGGAAAAAAACCTATAGATTTTTTGCTTAAAAGATCAAAGTCATGGGACTGAAAGCAGGAAAGCGTTACTGTCAATAACTTGACTTGTGTTAAAGATATCTTGACCAAACTTTGTACATGGTTTATAATGAGACAAGAATAACTCGGTGATTTTGGGGTTAATAGGTCAGAGATCAAGGTCAGTAAGCAAAGGAACATCAAAAGGTTTACACTTGATATCATTCTACCTCACAGACCACTAACAAACTTTGTGAATGTTTGCACTAGGGGTAAGGAAGAAACCTATTGATTTTGGTGTAAGAAGGTCAGAGGTCATGGCCACTAACTGAAAGAAGAAATAATGGTTTCTATACAATAACTTTAGCAGGGGCCCCGAGTGGCCGAGTGGTCTAAAGCGCTGACCGTTACGGATCACTGCCATCTCACCTCTGTCTGCGTAAGTTCGAGTCCAGGCTCGGCTAACGTGGGTACGTGAGAAAGCCTGCCAGTAGCTTCTCGTGGGTCGGTGGTTGTTCCCGAGATTTTCCAGGGTTCTTCCTCCACCATTAATACTGGCCGCCATGTATAGCCTATCTTGTGCTGAAAAATGGCGTTAAACCCTATAACAACAACAACAACAATAACTTTAGCTCAGCATCTTGGGCCTGAAAAAAAAATTTGCAGACGGCTTGTACTTAGTGCAAAGAATAATCCTGTTTTTAAGAATTTGGGTGTGTGTGTGTGTCAAAGGGCAAGGTCACTTAAAGAAAATAAATTATTTCTGCACAGAATGTTTAGGTCTTAACCACATACCTTCAAGAAAGTTTTTGGACACTTAGGTAAGAAAGAGACACTGATTTGTGGGTCAGAATGCAGTCAGGATCACTGTCACCAGCTTTGTGGAGGGCTTGCACTTCAGGGATTGTAGATTCCTGTTGATGTTTTGGTCCAAAGTAAGTCCATGTGACTCCAGAAAATGGGGTTTGCAGAATGATATTCTTGATCAAATTTTATGGATGACTTACACCTTGGGTAAGGAAAGAGCTGTAGTTTTGGGACTGAAGGTCAGAGGTCATGGTCATGATAAGTCGAATAAGAAAATGAAGGTTTCTGCACAGCAAGTTTAGATCAAGACTGCAGAACCCTGGCCAAAGATCATCAAAGTTGTAGAGACTTGTTGGTCAAAATGGTTTTGCATAATAACTTTAATTTTTAACAAGGTAATGGGAAGGCTGATTAGCAGGTACTGCATAAGTTTTTTTCAAGTCTGTGTACCTTGACTAAAAATCAGTCTTAAAGACCCATTGGCCTGTAATCCCCAGTCAGTCATGCCCTACTAGTACATATGTAGAAGACTATTAAACAAATGGTGGGCAAATAATGTACCATTCACAGTACTTGTTGCTATTTATTTAGCCTTTAAAATACCTCACAAGTTTGTAAAACATTCAATAGCTGCTATGCCATATTCTTCAAATGTTTGGTCGTTATGTTTGATCCAGGAGGAGAAAAGGGCCAGCCTTCCAAAGTACCAGGCTTTGATTCCAGGTAAAAACACCATACAACAGGGCATGCCTCCAGTTTCAAGAGGTAAGTTAAACTCTAAAACTTTTCACTGTTAACCTTACAACAATGCTTTTATAAAACATGACAAATTTCTGGGTACCTTATAAATTGTTCATGATATCTATAATTGGTTTTATTCCTATTATAACGTGTATATTACTTTACCTCAAATATGCAGATTAACTTTGTATTAATGGCAGATTCATTGTATCCATCTTCATAATGCGTATTACTGTCACAGTTCCCACAGATCCTGCAAACCTGGAAAAGTTTTGGAATTTATAAAAATAAGTCTTGGAATTTCTCACATTGAAATGATTTGGAAAAGTCATGGAATTTATGATGGTGGAGTTCAAAATTGAAAACTTCGTTTCATAGAGCACCGAACACTGATTCATAAATTTTGTTTTGAACACGACAGTTAATTTTACTTGACAATGCAAGATATTGTGGTCCTTGAGTTTTGTGAAATTGCCCTGGAAAAGTTTTGGAAAAGTCCTGAAATTTGTTTTTGTTTCGTCGGTTAATTTTACTTGACAATGCAAAATATTGTGGTCCTTGAGTCTTGTGAAATTGCCCAGGAAATGTTTTGGAAAAGTCATGGAATTTGTTTTTGCTGAGTCAGCAAGAACCCACAACAAGACAGCAGCAATTTACACAAGGAAAATTGGCACGGTAAAATGCCCATCATCTGGACATTGGTTATCTTAATTTATTGATGATAAATACTAAATTGAAGTTTTATCTGGCACACTTTATTCTATTAAAATGATCAGTTGTTGAGATGAAACCAGTTATGTGGACACAGTTTATATCTCCAGATAAGTCTGGATTATAATGGACATGGTTAGAGACATATGTGGAGATTGTGCTCAATGGTAAGATGAATTTTGAGTTGTTGGGCTTGTTTTGGAAAGTGAGCATCGTTATGAAAGTGTTATTTACCCTATGAGATGGCCTTCTCAATTATGGTGCCATAGGGTTTGGATCTCTTACAGATCATGCTTAGAATTTGAAAAAAAAATCTTGCAAAACTTTCTCTGATGTCCCCAATGTCTCTTGATTCACTTACTGAATGTAAGCCTGAACCAAAGAGAGTAAAATGTTTGATTTTTCTAGGATACATAGATGTTGTCTGGAGAAACGGTTTGGTCAAAAAGTGGAAATAGTTTTGATGGACAGTCATTTTGTGTGTTCTTGCAAACAAATATTAGCAGGGTTTGATCAAAGTCAATTCAGCTTACATGGATTCTGTTAACATCAGTGCCATAGTTGATTAACTTTTACCACCCATTAAGTCGCAGTTAATCATTTTGACAGTTAATTTGTTCAGAATGCCTGTGATAAGATCATTATGATTCATTCTTGATTACCTTGGGAATTTTGTATGGCAGATTACATGTTGGGTGTAAGAATGAACTTTTTTCTTGTATCTCTCTTTCTCTCTTGTCCCAAAATACATTTATTTTTATTGTAAAGAGATGATTAAATTTTTCATAATACCATTATAATTATAATTGTACAAGATAAAATTTTGTAGTTTTTGTTTATGATTCTCTTTGTTTTGTGTTGGTATCATAATCATTAAATCAGTTTTATTTATAGATGTACGATAATAAGTAAAATATTTTTGGGATCACTCTGTTAGTCCATACATGTGATTAATCCAGAAAATTGACATCTGGATGAGTGATGTCTACTGTATGTAGATCTTGAAGAAATAAAACAGGTAACAGCTTTTGCTACGCTCTTCTATAACAGCTTGAATATAGACTTGCATTTAATGGATAAAGTTATTCAGAAGGTAAAGAATGTTTGTTGGAATGTTTTTTAGGAATCGCTAAGCACAATTAATAGCTGCATGATTTGATAATGTACTTGTAATTTTTATTTCATTACAACATGAAAACAATACAAGTACTAAAAGGTGCTAGACAAAAACATTTTATAGGGTCAGAAACTGCTGAAAAGCATGTTCAGACCTTGGCAGCCCACACACTCGCGGTCAATTTTCAATGTTTTCTTCATTCTTAACCCTGCATATACCATAATCGTGTCTGTCACAGTAATGGAAAATATAAATCAGTGATCTCGATCCATTTATTCATACAACTTTTAAATCGATAACAAGATTTTGATGAAACTTTTGACAGTATCTCGAGTAAAAAAAATAAATTTTTGTCCTTTATTCTTGTGTTGTTCTTATTAAAAGTTTTGATGTTTGGTGAAATAGAGCCCACTACAGTGAAGTGTAATTGTGCAATTTCAGGACCACCACAGTCACAAGGAAATCCAAGGATGAGGCCTCCAGTACCACCACCACAAGGTTGGTCTCATGCAGAGTATTATTTTAAAAAGAATCGTTATCTCCATGCTTTCGGAGAAGCATGAGGATAATGTGTGATGGTCCTTTCATGCAGACATATGTTTTAAACATTCTTGAACTCTTGGACTATTTATAGTCCTGCACATGTAGATTTTGCCAAAGCTTGACATTTTGATATCTGCCCAGTTGGTGTGACAGGAGTGGGTTAGTGGGATGTTCAGATTAAAACCCATCGGTCATATCTTTTGGTCTTTTCCTATCTCTTCGCCTCCCCTGCAGGTCTTAACATAGGCAGAGATGCAAACCATACTGGATTTTACAGGAATATGCTTGACTGGTACATAGAATATAGTTTCTCAATGTAAAAATAGTGCAAAAGACAAGAACTATAAATAGGTTATTTAAAAAAAGGGCAGCAGAGAGGAAGAAAAAAGGGGGATGCTGATAATTTATGAGAAAAAGTAATGTTTGTGGTTGTTTGGACCAGAAATGGCAGCAGACGATGTTCAGAGTTCTGGAATGGGAGGAATGGATATACTATTTACAGATGCTTGAATCCTGCACAATTTGTATGAATTTGTACACTTGGAGACCAGTGATGTGTGAGAACTCCCACAAATTAGTTTACAGTTGTATATATGAAAATATAATTGGTGCAGTATGCAATTTTTATTCAGCAGTTCACCCTTAAAGTGCTTGTTGTGACACAAGTCACGCCAGTAAAGGTATCGTAGTGCTTGTTGTAACACCTCTTTTCATTTACACATCATGGTTCTTTGGCTTGACATGAATGGTTGTTAAAATAAATTTGATTGGCACAATAGCCCCCTGAACAAGCTTCCAATCGTTTTTGAACCTTATACCAAGGAAGTTTTACAAATGTGCATTTATAATATGGGCTACCTAAAAAACTAAAAATAGCTGATTCTCAGCATGGTTCATCTTTAGATGATTATTTAGTTTGGCATGATCATAGAAATGAAGGCAATTTATTTTTAAAGTTAGGCAGTATATCAGATTATTGGAACTAGGAAAATGGTAATGGAGTATCAGATTATTGGAACTGGGAAAGTGGTAATGGAGTACCAGATTATTGGAACTGGGAAAGTGGTAATGGAGTACCAGATTATTGGAATTGGGAACTTGAAGCACTTAGTACATTATTTTAACTAAGCATTATAATATATACGTTTAAAAAACAATTTTAAAACCAGTGCAGTAGGAAACACACACATATTATTTTGCCTGATAAATTTTTAAAATCCTCCATCGTCATCTGGAAAATCGTTATGGTCTATATAGTCATCAGAAATAATGCCCTACTCCATTTCCTTGGTTTCACTGTCATGTGGATGCTTATTTAGAGACTGAGCTTGAGTTTTGTAAGTAACTCTTTGATCCTACAGAAATATTGCCCTACTCCATTTCCTTGGTTTCACTGTCATGTGGATGCTTATTTAGAGGCTGAGCTTGAGCTTTGTAAGTAACACTTTGATCATACAGTTTGTGAAATCTATTAAAGGTTGCATCTGAACACGTCAGTTGCGTGGCAAGATCAAATAACCACCCTATGCCACTTGCTACTGAACCACACTTGTGGAGCAATCAAAGGGTTGCATGTATGCCATCTATTACGCTTTTGGCGTAATTATTCCGCTTTTTTCACCAAATTAAGTTTTCTCATGAAACTGCATATGGATTACACTTTTTTCCTAAATTACACAAATAAAATAAAAATAAAACAATAAAAAGTTGTTTTTGTCATTTTATTATCATCTTTTTAATTCCACTTAAATAAATTTGAGAATATTCTTAAAAAGGTGACTGCTGCGTAAGAATAGCATGAGTACTTTCCTTATTTGCTATTTATAGCAACTATATGACCCATTTCCAAGAAAACAGACAGGTTTCTTCAAAAGTGAACTTTGCCTAACAGATTCATTTTATTGATAAGCTAGTTAGTCAGTGAACCAGTCAGTACTTTTAAAGAAAATGGTGCCAGATGACAAGTGAAATGCTTTATGATGTGAGTTGTGGATGTTATATGATGGAAAATGTTAGAGCAGATGGATCTTTGAAATTTCAAAGCATGTCAGATCAGAAAAAATGATAAATCAACATTGTTTTACAAACTTTAAAAGTAGAATTTGAGAATTATGCAGCCCTCTGAGCACCTGACCATGGTCATTGCAGAATTCTAGTTTATGATCTCTCAGTGAAAGTTACGCATGTAGACAGGTTGAAGTGAGTGCTGAATATTAATAATTTTTGAGTAATTTTGTGTTTGTATTCTGGTTCTAACCCACATAGATTTTGCCCTTTGTGAAAAGAATTTTATCAACAGCAGCAAAAGAAGGTTATTAGTAAAATAAAATATATTTTTCATATGGGTTGTAATGCATAGATTACACTTTTTACACCCAAATTAAGCTTTTTTGTCACTTACAATGCCAATAATTATGCTTACACCTCGCAGGGTGGGGTGGAGTAGGCACTTGTGGGGTTGTCACATGGGAAAAAAATGCAGTGGGATTAAGGTCGATTATTGACTGGAGGAGTCACACTTCTGCTTGGCAGTGAGAAGTATACAGGCCCAGTCAAAAGCATTGTCCACTTGAAAACAAAGTGAGTACTGCCTTAACA
This sequence comes from Megalonaias nervosa, assembly GCA_016617855.1. Lineage (NCBI taxonomy): Eukaryota > Metazoa > Mollusca > Bivalvia > Unionida > Unionidae > Megalonaias > Megalonaias nervosa. The sequence goes on along the minus strand of JAECUM010004809.1, from coordinate 136,380 downwards.
AACAACAGGTACCCTATGGGTCATTTTATTACTGGCTAATTATGAATGGGCGTGTACCCTTTGACAGCTTTATCAGTGAGAAAACTATTGAAATAATATCACAAAACCACACACCTTAATGTTACCTTGTAAAAAGTAAATTGGGCCCGAGAAACACATTTGATGTTCTCATATTATCGCATAAAACAGGTCGCTTGCATTATATGAAAAACTAAATATAATTCTTGTTTATTTCCCATTAGAAACTAGCTGTTCAGCTTAATTTTTAAAAAAAAATTCCAATGGCCTTGATGCATAACTAAACTTTGTGGTATACAAAGACCTTTATCCATAGACTTAGAATATGACTGATTATTTGAGTCTAATTTTGTTTAATGTGCCAAATGTTTTCTACTTTTTTCATGAATCTATTATTAATTACCAGCCGAGGAGCTACAGTTTTTACTTTCAAGTCCTCCGCTGTGCTTGTTAACGATGGCTAGTCAGGAAGGTGTTGAGCTTTGATGTTACTTTTTGGCACTGATGTGTCAAAATAAGCATAACTTCTGAATGAAGATGTTTTATGTTGATTGTGTAAAAATGAATTTTGAATTTATAATATTGACCGGGAAATGCAGGTATTTTGTTAATGCATTTCTGCTGCCTGTCTCTCTTTCATTTGTGTGATTCAAACACTTGTGCATATATAATAATGAACATATACCATCTATTGGGAAATTTCCTTATTCAGTTTATACATATTTAAGTTTTGGGAAATTTCTGTTTAAAGTTTGCAATTTGTTAATTTTTGTTGACTGAAATTGTTAAACAATTTTTAATTATGTGGGGCAAAATTTATGGGATTTTTGACAATCTTAAAAGTTGCAGAAATTAACCAGCAATAAATGTTCCCCATTTCCCAGAAATAAGATTGAGGAAATGCATATGAATGTTTTTCATTTATTTTTTTTAACATTTGTTTCCACACATAATTTTAACAGGACTGAATCAAATCTTTTTGGTTCTACAGGAATGATGGCAATGGCTCAAGGAATGAATATGCAGGGAGGGCCACCCATGTACAATATGCCTTATCCAGGGAGTGGGAGTAATTTTAGACCTCAACAAGGTGGAGGCAGATATTAAGACCTGCTGGACATTACAAGGACCAGCCATACCTGTAGAATGTTATAGCAACAGACAGAGTTCTGGAGAGATATAGGAGAGATGATGTAATCTGCACCAGTGTTAAGCTAAGTGTTCACTGAGGATTTACAAACTTAATTTTGTCTTGTGATTTTCTTTGTATTTAATCATCTGTCATGTGATGCAGTATATATACTTATGGGAAGAGTTGTGTAAACTCCATTTGATTGCATGACACAGTAAGGTAAGGGAAGACATACTTGAGACAGTTCTTTCCCAACATTAAATGGCAAGTCTTGCAGTGGACTTTGATGTAGGCATTTTTCATGATAAATTGGATTTTAACTTAAAATCATATTTGCATTGTCTCGGATCTTGAGCAGTTGTTTGTATTCATGAAAAATGATCTGGGTCAAATTTGTACAGATCATGCTCTTTAATAAAGCTGTAAATTCATCTTATTGACTATTTAAGTTTTTCGTGCTCAAGCCGTGTATTGCTTTTCAATTACCAGACAAGGTATTGATGACAAGTTGCAGATTTGTGTCAGTTGTGTTTATCAAACCAGGACAAGTGGCTGAGGATTACAGTTGCACAAGTTAATTCAGATTTAAGAGAGAGAGAGAGAGAGAGAGAGAGCTAGTTGAGAAGTGAAGAACCATGGGCCTCCTGAGTTCAAAAGGGCAAGTGTCACTGCAGGTAGTCCTTCTGTTGTGTAGGTTCACAATTTGTCCTGAAAATTGTAGCAGTTTTGTAAATCTCGACATGCACTCTTGAATGCATGGTCATATCAACATGGCATTTTTACTTTAAGTCTTGTGATGTCTGCATGGTACTAAATGACAATGGTGCCAATCAGACCACCACCGTTGCCACCAAATCTTGTTATTACTACACCAAAACAGATGGCTGTTAACATGGGTTTTCACTAAAAGACTTCTTATCTTGTGTGGTTGGTACTAAATGAAAATGGCATCTGACTTTGGATAGATGTAGCAACACTGAGATTTCATTGAAAGACTAATATGGTGTGTAGTTTGGTCATGAATGAATAAGATGCTGTTCTTACAACCAAATATAGCTGCTGAGTGGATAGTCACAGTAACATGGGTCTATGATATCTGCTTGGTCCTTGAGTGAAACTGGTGCAAATCAAACCTGCAACATGATGACAAGAGTGGCCATCTTGAAAATCTTATCACAAATTTTCTTAATGGGATGGTCATAATGACATGGTTTTCACCAAAACACTTTTCTCTGTTTGCGGTTGGTTCAAATCAAAAGGATGCCGATATAATCTCCCAAAATTTGACAAAATCTTGTTAACACCTACATTTTCAGAATGGTTTGTCATACCAACATTTTTAATTTTAAAAAACCCCAAAATTTTGCAATATACAGTCATTCCTGTGAATCTGATACAATCAGTAAAATGGCTGCCTTGATGGTAATTCAGAATATGGTTATTTCTGCTGAATGGACTTTTATATCAACATGGGTTTTTACTAAAACACTATAGAAAATGTATAGCTTGTTCTGATGAAAATGGTGCTGATCTGACCTCCAGCATGGCATGATAGCCATTTTGAACATTGTGTTATCACTATTGTTCTTGAATGATTTGTGGCATTAGCAAGCCATTTTCATTAAACAGTGCAATATTTAATTCTGAATAAAAATGGCCATACCTGGCCACCACACATTTGTGAAGGAGTTTTGAAAATAAGAGCTGATTGACCTTAAGGTAAAGTCAAAGTCATTGCTTGCATATTTGTACTTCATTGAACTTGTGAGCAGAGACTGGTACATATACAAGAAATTTTTTTACCAAATTTTGTATTGCATTCCAGTGAACAGATTGATAGGTATTTCCTTTTACCCTCGTCTTTGTGTTACAGACCCACACATTTTTAATTTGCTGCCACCCCCCCCTTTCCAAAATCAGTGTTTGAGTTTTACTCAGTCTAAGCTCCGTTCTGACACCAAACATATTTTTAACTCCATCTTGCTCCCCTAGTGGAAACATTGATATTTTGTACTAAGACATTGATTTTAAGGTGAGCTTTACTGGCATGTAAACATGACAGAACAAGAAAGTATGAATGGATTTTTATCATTTAACCCAGATTGTGGATGTATATGAAGAAAACATTGATACCACAACTTTCTTCCCCCAAATATTAAATATTTAAGCAATCTTACCATGTGGTTATATTATGTCATTATCATAAACAAATTTAGTAATTTTCTGTCCACGATAAAATGTTCGTGGTACAAGGCTATGACAAAGAATTTTGAACTACACTTACAGTTATCTTGTAAACATGTTAACTCAAACACAAGAATGTTATTTTTTTTTTTTTAACCATATTTGGTATGTTGGAGTTTCTCAAGAATATCAGATGTTCTCAATTCTCAGCATTTCCACAAGAAATGGACATGTCTTTGATTCCTGTGAATTCTTTATCACAGTAGAGCATCAGTCCTTTTTGAGAGACTTGTTGATACTATCCTACATTTGAAATTACAAGGATTTTAAATTTAATATCTGGTACCTTTAGAAAAATCAAACATAATATATGTACTTAAATAGTTACAACATGAAAACAAAATGTTTTGTCAAAATCACTGACAAGGTTCACTAGCTATATAATCACAAACTTGTATATAAGTTTATTTGTTTTTACATGATAGTGTAATCTCAAAAATTTTGTAATAAATTTTAAATGTTTAAAATAGAGATTTGAAATTAACCTTTTCTTTTAAGAAAAATAATGCATTCTTTGTACTTTCCATTTGATAATCTTTCAGAAAAGATATACTTTTATATGTTTCTAATGTGAAAGGGAAAAAAAGTTTAAAAGACAAAAGTTTTTCAGACCTTAATTAAGCCATACTTTATATCCTAGAGATTGCGATGACAAAATTGAATGCCAAGATTGATCTAACTTCAGAGTCAAGTTCATTGTCATCATACATCAATAGTTATGGAGTTAAGCCTCAATTCACCTTAATTAATATTTATTGAATGATCTAAGTATCCAGTAGACTTTGCCAGAATAAACAGGGTGCAATTAAAATTTGGTTCACAACACTTTCCATAAATATTTAAACAGGTTCATGACCTTTAATTATTTTAGACTCTTGTGTGGGAGACATTTTGTGTGCAATGTACATCATGGCAGGGTCAGTAAATACTGTGTGTAATGCCTTGGACTGTTCTATTTAAACACACACTGCACCCAGGGAAGACAGTTTGTAGGAATATATGACATGGTACTTTTTATTCCTTGAAAAGTTAAAATAGGTTAATACCAAAATTATCCATTGCATCTGTCTGTGATTATTCCACATATGAAATGCCTTCTCTGGATCCTAAGTATGTTGTACATTAACAGCCCTTAATCTTGTTACTGCAGAGCTTCCTTTTTCTCCCCATTTGCCTTAGTGGTGTAATGGACATTCAGATGACGTAAACACGCATGGCATATTTTGACCCGCTGGTATTGTAAAAAGAACAAATAATTTTTATCAGTAGTTGTTGAAGCTTCTTACACACATGTACACACATGTACATGCACTCATACACACACAGAACTGAGATAAAAAGTACTACCTTTGATTCACAACTAGTAGACTGGTTTTTCTCACGTAACAGATAGTCTTGTTGTGATGATTGCTGCCAAACAAAATTCACATCATATGATATCACAGTATTTAAATCCAAAGTAGTCTGTTTAATAGAAATGTAGTGCTCTCTTGTTTGACAACATGCAGTCGTAAGCATAAGAAATTCTGCTATTGTATATTTTCTGCTGATAAGATCCATAAGCTTAAGAGTGTAATCAGAATGGACAGGATTGGTTTAAGCTGAAAACAACAAGCTTTTAATTTCTGTGTAATCATGGGCATAGTCTAAGTTCTGTAAATTATGTTTCTAGTAGTTTATTCATTTGTCATAGATTTTGTGAATCTGGTTATTGTAAAATGTAGAGATTGCAGACAATGATGAATAATATAACTTTTACTGTAAAATCAGATGTCTCCTCAAAAGAGTGCTCATTTTTTAAGCTGTAGTTGGCAACAATATAAAGCCACAATATCAGTTATTTTTAAGTGATGTTAATGAGGAAGGCAAGGAAGTTGTCGGAGTCCATTAGATGCAGCTCTGTAATCATAAAAGTCTTGAGTGCAAAATTAATCTCCAAATACCAGAATGAAAAATCATACTTCATATCATTCAAATTTGGCAGCATATATTTATGGATTCAACAATACAATATCATGTTCAAGTTTTCTTAAACTCAATTTGGAGAGGCATTATAGAATATCTATTTTTGGTATTAAATTGAGCACAATTTTAAGTTTTGTGCTCAGACAGTTTTATGATTCTAGGGCCAGGTTGTTTTGATTGGTACACCAGATACTCCAACCAGTTCTAAATTTTCTATTTGTTCAGATGAAGCAACAGGTTGAATTAGTCCATCCCTCGATTCTGGTCAACAAGCGGTAGGTACCTTCCCGGTAGGTCATTATATTTGTGATATAAAATTAAAAAGGGAAGGTCACAGCTTGCAGGCTTGCTTGCTGTTGGGAAAACATCCCCCAACTGTTGTTGGCGACCAGTTTTGTAATGTTTATAAATATTTTCTGTATTTTTTTTCTTTTTTGTTTTCCTTCCATATACAGAAGAACCTGTTTGTAATAAAGTTGAATTAAAATATTGATTTAAGTCTAGATGATTATTTGATAAATGCATTACTATTCTCTTACTGATATAACTTCATGTATGTGTGAAGGACATAAAGCAATTATTTCCCTACCAACCGAATCAAAAGGATGGACAGAAACACTCTTTTTATATACATTCAGTTAATTGATGTGAACTAATTTTGCGCAGTTTATAAGGTTCTGTCTAATATAATGTCTTGCTGATGCTGTGGTTTAGATGACATAGGTATAGTTGTATATCCCACTTTAGTGGTTGAATTCTGTTTTTATGCCCTCGCTACAATGCTGCTGGACCAAAGGTCACTATGTCCATCTGGAGTCCGTTTTTTAAACTTGGAGTTGTGAAATTTTGAATACTTAATCAGACTTGAATAGATAACAAGATTAGATATTCAGGTTAAAACAATTTTACAATCTTTTTAACATTTGTCAACATTTTGGACATCAGACATTTTTGACACAAGCCTTGCTAGCACATTTTAACAAAGACCACTCGAAATAGACAAATGAAGTTTGATTTATCTGCATTGATATGCATATGACCTAATTAAATTTTCAGGTCAGTGATGCAGTTTTTATTCATTCTGTGTTTAGAAGTGTTTGGACATTTTTAGTTTTAACGAAAGCATTTTGAACACACTTTCTTTTTGATTATTTTTATCATGGCAACTTGTGGCCATCAATTTTTGGACCATGACAAGAGTTGCGAGTACCAGAAGATTTAAGTTAAAGTTGTTGGAAATAGTTGGCAGGTACATCTTTGTACAGGGTGCAGGTAAGACAAAGTACTCTGCAGTCTCGAGTTTAATATGAGTTCTTAGCTGATTTAAACCTATATATTGTGATTTTGTATAAAACAAAATGCCCGTTATAATGTGGTTTTGCATGCAACATAACCATCATGATGTAGTCTGTTTACATTAGCATTGGGTATGCTTAACTATGATGCATTAGTCTTTAATGGCTCCTGTAAATAACTATAAAGAGTGATGATTGTAGAGATGCTTCAGAGAAATAGATTTGACCTACTTTTATGCTTCTGTTAGGAAACTTGGGCAAGTTCAGTTGAGCTGTTATTATTGGTGTTGAATAAACTCGTTTTAGTTCATTTTCACTTGTAGCTAAGCACTGATTCATATCTTTTTTAAAACATTATTTTGTTTATTTTGATTGCTTTCTGGTGTGCATTGGTTCCACAGTTCATGATCACCATATAAAGATGATACTTTATAAAGATCATTTCATTTCTTGTAAATCCAATGAATTTGGGTTATTGTGACCAGCCTTTCTGTTAATGGATGTAAGGAGTAAAATAACACAAAATTTTTCCTGTTATCTTTCAACATTGCTATACAGTGATGTATCGGTTAAAATCACTCATTCTCTTGGAGGGAGCCTTGGCAGATAAGTTGGTAGAGCATCAGACTCCTACTCCAGGGTTGTGGGTTCAGCAGCTGGTGGGGTCATCCTGAGTCAACTGTCTCATAAGGCCCTTGGGAAGGGCACTTGGCTCCCATTTCTTCAGTATGATATAGCCAATTATGTGTTGAAAGTACTGATAACCAACAAAAACAAAAAAAATTGTTCTCTGGGTCAAATTGCATGCAGATGGTGCATTCATACATTTCATATGAAAGGTCAAAAATGGTATTCTCGTCTGAACTTTGCCCTTGATCAAAGATTTTATCTTTAAGCTAGCCATGTATCATGTTCTAGTAGTGTTTGCCTGTCCATCCATCCTTCTTTCCACTCATTTGAGTTCAAGCACCAGAAATTTAGCTGAAGACCGTGTACCTGGACACAACTTTTGTGGATTGCATGGGTTTTGGGGTTAGGAAAATACCTATTGATTTTGGTTGGAAGAGGTTAACAGGTGAAACGAAAAAATGATATCTGCATGATAGCTTTAGTTAATGGTCAGGATATATACACCAGATTTCAAGGGTGGCTTGCAAATTGAGCAAGGAAAATGCATGCTGAATTTGGGTTCATAATGTCAGACATCAAGATATTTTGACACGGGCAAGGGAAATACTTTTGTATGACAGTTAAATTATGAACCACAAATCAGTTTCTTTTTAAGGCTTGCTGTTGTGCCAAAAGAGTGAACTAGACATTTTGAATTTGGAGGTCAAGGTCACAGAGAGCCAAAGAAGGGGTAAATAAGAGCAGTATAATGCACAATAAAAGAGGTATTGGAAGCACTGTGTAGATGAAGAACTATGATGAAAATCAACCCCAATTTGTCATGTTGTGTTTTTTATGTGTCTTTAGTATTGCTATATTCCAGTCTGTAATATTTGGAAATGATTGAAATGTGGTTAATATAAATTTAACTTATCTCTTTCATGCACTGTTACATACAAATCCGTGACTCCTATGGAATGATTAAAATGTGATTTTTAATAACACAAGGGAGCATTTTTCAGGCCATCATTCATGTGACAGTTACTTTGATTTTTGTTTTAGTAGGCACAGATGCAGTGTATGAAGGAAATAAGGGGCAGGGCATGGGGGAAAAGGTTCAGCACTGTAAATGAAGCTTTTGGAAGATGAATATAATATCTTGATTTCCTGATGATCTGTCTTAGCGATCAGTTTAATGTTGGGCTCACAGGCCCCTGACTGCTTTTGGCAAGTAGATTCATTTGTTGCATATTCATCCAGTTTAAGATTTTCATTTCTACTAGTCATAGACCAGAAGAGCTTGTGCTATGTCCTGTTGTCCATTATTCATTTTCCTAAATAGAAATGAGTGTCTCTGGACATCCAAAATTGTTTTTTTTAATACTACTACAGAACAGAAGCTCATGTTGATACAGGATATTCACTGGAAGACTTGATATGATGTCTAGTTGATGCTAAATGAAACTTGCTTGTCAGACAGCCCCTTTGATGTAAAAATAGGGTTGCCACATGAAAATCTTGTCACTACCTATCCTGAATGGATGATCCAATCAGCATAGAACCTTTTCATAAAAGACTTTGATCTGACATCCATTAGCCATTGTGGCAGCCATCTTGAAAATCTTTATTGCTACATTTCCTGGACATGATCCTTTCACATTTCTGATAACTAAAATGGCTCTTGTAATCTAAATGGTGCCCTTTACACATTCAATATGGCTGCCCTCTTGAAAAATCTTATTCTGAATAGACGGTTGTATCAACATGAGATTGCCACTTAAAGACTTCTGATAATGTCTAATTGGTCCTAAATAAAAGTTATGCTTGTTAGACATACAGTACATCTGCTGTGATGGCTATTTTGAAAATCTTGCTATTGCTACTTTAAATGGTCCTTTTCACATTCACTTGAAAACTTCTTATGTAGTTAACCATTAAAAAAAATTTATGCTTCATGAAGCTTGTGAACACATTGACTTGTACAAGTGAATTTTGACTAGACTTGTGGATTTTACTTGTTTGTATCACAAGACAAATAGGCATGAAAGGATTTATATCAGACCTAGTTTTGTGGATATAGCAGAAGAATATTGTGAATGATATCACTTAAGTAGCTTCGTTGTTTTGTATGGCAAATTATCTTATGATATCTGGCCACACAATATCTTGAGTTATCCACCATGTGCCATTACCAGATTTTGTGGATGGCTTGCACTTTGGTAATGAAGAAGTCCATTGATTTCAGGGTCAAAAAGTCACTGTTACTGAAAGAAGATGGTTTGCAGACATCAGCACAGTATCTGTACTATATCACAGAACTATTACTTATAGATTTAACCAAACTTAGTTATGTGGGCAAGTCATTACATTGTCAAACATCTGTTCAGGGATCTTTTATACATGACGTCAGCTTCAAGGTCAAAGTCATTTCAAATTCCTACTGTGCTTACAGGTGTCTTGTGAACATGTTAACATGCGTAAGAAACTATTTTGCTAATAATTTGGTATGAGTTTCTCAAGAAAGTCATAGATGGTTTCAGTACTCTGCAATTAAACAAAGAATAAAAGGACTGAAGAAATTGGATTCCTTAAAATTCTTTTTGGCCAGTAGAGTGTCAATCCATTTGAGGGAATTCTTGGTAGGTAATATTTATTTACTAGGTAATATTAGCTAATTAAGAAATATTGATGTATATTCACATGGCATGATCTAAAGAACTGAGATTAACGAGAGAAAGAAAAGCAGACAGTAGACAGAAAATTCAGATGTGAATGAAGCATTAATTACTCACTTCTGATTGTATTTATCCTATGATTATCCTAACTATTCTTGTCTGGTATAGAATTGAAAGCGACTTTCTCAGTTATAGACTATTGCAACAATGTATTTTGAAAAGAGATCATAGGGCTAGAATTGCTTTAACTGTAGTTTAAACTTTCTCTTTGTTCAGATGGTGATGTAGGTGAAATAAGTCCATGTTTTCTGGTCTACAAGCGGTAGGTACCTTCCCGGTAGGTGCTTGTATTTAAGTCAGAAGGGAAGGTCACAGCTAGCATTCTTGCTTGCTGTTGGGAACTCATCCCCCAACTGTTGTTGGTGACCAATTTTGTAGAGGTCTTAGCTGGCAGTTTTGTTTGCTCTTGGAAAGATGTAACCCGTCTTTAGATTTTGAATTTGCATGCTCAAGTTAGTGTGTGTGTTTGTGTGTACATGTGTTCATGTGTATATGTGTGTGCGTGCGTGTGTGTGAAAAGAAAAGTAATTTGGTCAAGTCTGTTGACATGGTCACATGTTTTAGGTCTAGAGTCCTGTAACAGAAGTTAGATTAGATTAGCCATAAAGTTACAGTTGTGTAATCATGATGGAACTCCTTTTTACTGAGCTATGCTAATCATTGTTCTCTACTTTTGACAAATTATTGCAGGTTTGATAATATATAGTTCAGCTTTTTTTATGTTGCTTGAGACGATAATTTTGTCACATTTTGTTTAGTGACAAAAGAAAGACATTTAGTATAACATCAGTCTTGAATCTTGTGCTTCGTTAAGGGTGAACACTGGTGAAATTTTAGTATATTTAACACTTAACGAGTGTATATGTTTATGTATTTGAAGGTCATCAAACTCGAATAAGGTAAATCAAAAGGCTGGTTTGTATTTTATTGTGCTAGACTCATTTGCTGTTATATACACTTATAAGTTGAGCCCAACTGCTAACTGCACAAACCCTGATCTGCCATCGCATTATTTGCCAGCAGGTCTGTGTCTGTGCAGTTTGTTAAAAGTAATCAGTAAAACAAACAACTTAAACCCACTCCCAGTTTGTGCGATGGCAGATAAGGGTATGTGCTGTTCCCAGTTTAGACTCAACATGTGAGTATGAACGTAAATATATACTTTAAAAAGGTTAGCCACTTTAAAAAAATGGCTTGTAACCAGAGTCCCAAGAAAATAATTGCTGAAGGATTATGTAAAAGTTATAAAATTTGCACAGTTTAAAGTCATTAATTCCTCTCCTGAGATGCATAAAAAAGCTGTTAAGTTCTTAAGAATGATTCTGATTTAGATGAACAGGTCATGCATGTTCAACAATAATAAAAAATGTTTTGATTTGCTCAGTGATATCAACAGTGTTTGGGGATATTGATCAAAGTATGAAAATAATTCTAGGCTTTTTGCTTTGCTCAGTATATTTTAATTGAGCTGTAAAATATAGATATGGCCCTCTGTTTTGTGTCAGCCAATATATTTCACAGCTTGATAAAATCAATGTATCGAACTTTGGCAGAAACCAATAATTGTATAGTGTACATTATGCATTTTGTGGAGTGAAATTGTGTCTTTGGCATCTAAATTCTGAGGTTTGAACGAGGAGGTCTTCTGACCAATGATGTGTTCTCACCATTACTATTAGTCACCAAACAGATGTGGATTTTTATTTGAGGCTGTTCCATTTAGATATAGATAGTGCCTAGGGAAGGCAGTCTGCATTACCATTACTGGTCATAGACCAGGAGAGCTTATGCGATGGTATGTTGTCTGATACCAGCCATCCATTAGCACAAGATTGTTATCATTCCTTCTCATAAATGACTTGGAGGATTGCCATGAAACTTGACACACATTCATTCCATAGTCTAGTGGGTCCTGATGTTCAGACATCCAATATGGATGAAATATCAGCTCTTGTTACAGCTATTCCTGACTGAATGATCATATAACTGAAAAAAGGCTTGTATGTGTAGTTGGTCCTAAATGAAATGGTTGCTGGTCTGATGTCCTATATGGCCTCCACAGCAGTCATCTTAAAAATCTTATTGTTATTCCTGATTTTAAAAATGTCAGTTTGTTATGCGGTTTTCATCATACTTCATGATGTCTAGTTGGTCCTGAATGAAAATGGTGCCACTTGCAAATTCAATATGGCAACTGAAGTGGCTATCTTGAAAATCTTGTTACCTGTACTCCTGAATGGACGGTTTTATCAAGATGGAGTTTTTACTAAGGATTTCTCATGATGTCTAGTTTGTCCTAAATGAAAATGGTGCTACTCAGACATCAAATATGGCCACCAGTTACCATCTTGAAACTTGTATCACTAGCTCTCCTGAATGGTCATACCAGCATGTGATTTTCACTGCAAGTCTTTTTTATGGTGTCTAGTTCATTAAAAGATCTTCAAATTAGCTGCTGTGGTGGTCATATTTTCATTTCAGACCAAGCAGACGTCAGAAGTCTTTTAGTGAAAGCTCTATATCAAGACCATCAATTTCAGTAGGAGTAGTGACAGTTTCAAGATGGCTGTCATTGCAGTCATATTGATGTACAATTGGTTCTATTTTCTTTTAATAAGTGGAGTTGTGAAAACCTCATTTTAATATATTTCAGAGGAGCAATAACAAAATTTTGAAGATGGCTGTCTGAAGGCAATATTGGATATCAGACTGGTTCCTTTTCCGTTTAGGACCAACTTGACATTTTAACAAGTATTTTTCTGGAAATTCATTTTGGCCAATTGATTGGCATTCTCAGTCCTTCATGGGACTTTTGTTTAAGAATATATGCCTGGGTACTCTGATGATAAAATTCTAATTTACATCAATGAGTAACTACTTGACATTGAAAGTGCCTCCCATTTATATGTTACAGAAGCAGCCCTGATTATGCATACCTGTAAAAGATCAATTTTTAGTTGCTTTTAAAGGTATGCATAGTAAGTACAAATTTACATCTGTTCACGATATACTAGCACTATTGTAACAATTGGTGCAAAAATGCTGGTCCCATCTCACTTTATGGCAGGTTGTAAATTCTCTACTTTCTAAGATGCCATTTACTATCCATTGACTTCTGTCACTTTGTTTTACAGAATTGTTATTGCTACAATTTGATTTATATTATAGATTATAATTTTTTCATTATTTAAAAAGTCACAATTATACCTGCATTTTACCTGCAATCTCTTCCCCGAGTTTATAGCACCATCCTTCATTAGCTATACTAGTTGTAGGCAGAAGAGCTTATATGATGTCATTTCATCACCTATCTATTAGCACAGGTTGGTTATCACTACTCTTCCCAAGCTACTTTTTATGAAACACATTCTTCTATTTGTTCCAAAATGAAAATGGTAATGCTTGGACATCTAATATGACCACGATTACTGCCATCTTGAAATCTTGATATCTATGCTTCTCCAGAACAGAAGATGATCAATTCAACATTAAGTTTTCATTGAAAGAGTTCACAGAATTCCTCCTTTTCCTAATCAGAATGTGCCAACTGGACATCCAATATGGCTGCCATGGTAGCCATCTTGAGACTCATATTATTGCGACTTATCCAGACAAATGGGGTTTTCACTGAAGGAATTTTGAGGTCTGTATTGTTCTATGCAAAATGTAGATTAATGGTGATCAGTATAGCACTATAGCAGAGTTCAGAATTCTGTTGCCATTGCATGAATGGTGGCAATGATATGGGGCTTCCATTTAAATACTTCTTGCAGTTTTTGTTTATGATTTAAGAGCTAACAATATGTTTTCTAAAGGCAGTTAGAAAAAAAAAACAATCCTGATTGATTTTTGAGGTCATGTCAAAGCTTGCAGCTTTGTACCTAATTGAGCATGCGAATGATACCACCTCAATGTAACTTTTTCTTTCCAAAACTTAATGCTTCGTCAAACTTTATATAAAAAAGAATTTCCCACTGTATATCCAGTTTGTTTTTGTGAACATGTTCATTCAGATGTTAAGAAAATGGTTTTGTTATGAAATTTGTCATAGTGCAGTTTCTGAAGAATATTAGGGATAGATTTGATGCTTGGCTTTTCAGCATTTAAATAGAAGAAATGGTTTTATCTTGGCTTAGGGCTGTTCCAGTAAAATATCCTTGGGACCCATGGAAGGCATCTTTAATGTGGGGTAGTCCAGACCCCAAATCTTACGATTTTGCCATAAGTCTTAAGAAAATTACCCTTAAAATACGAACTTAGGCATACAAGCAAAAACTACGGGAAAATGATCATTGCCAAAAATTCCGGATAATTGGTTCATCCATGTTTGATACGGATCCAGGTGTCATATTAGAATTAGTAAAATTAGTCGGGGAACCAGACTAACTTTACAGCAGCACCCCCGACACTTTAAACTGCACCTATTTGTTCATGTAAAGCATCTGCATGATCAAACTGTTGATTATAGAATTTTTTAAAAATGGCATCCAGAAAGTGATGCATGTTTAAGATGAAAGGGAAAATAAGCTTCTAAAAAAGTGTTAATAATCAACACAGAAGAATAAAAAGGAGTATTCAGATTCTTGTGAATAAAAGCTGGAAAGGACACAATTAAATTTATTGGACATCACGTTCCAGTTTGAGTATGTCTCGTGGCGGGAGATATGGTTGCCGTCATCATGTGAAATGGAAAAAGAATTACGTCAAGTTGAGAGATAGCAACAAGCCATTGAGTTGCATAGGGTTTGGAACTAAAGTTTGTGCAACTGTACTAGTGGTAAATAAAGTCTATGCGTACCTTACAAACCTTTCAGTTGAACATAATGTTTATCATCGCTGTGTCGAACTTTTACTTATGTTTTCCAGCTTTACAATAGCAGTTATTGATATTTTGTTACACCTTACTGAAAACTGGTCAATCTTACGGAGAAAAATTAACTGCCTTACTGAAACGGACTCGTCAGGGTTGGCAGGTCTGGGTAGTCACCCACAGATGCAATTTAGAACTTGGTGTCATTTTCGTATGAACTCGGAATAATCAGAGTACTTTGCATATATTTTTTAGAAAGTACCTTCCCTGGGTCCTATTTATTTTTAAATGGAACAGCCCCTAATAGAAATTCTCATTTCCAGTAGAGATGCTTGTTGCAGTAACATTATTTCATAATGTATTATTTCCTGATCCTCAAGAGTCGCATTTTAATTGGCTGATATGACATCATATGATTTGCAGTATGCCTTGAACTTGAAATGACATTGACACTACATTGAAACAAGTTGCATCATGTAATAAAACGAGTATAGACCCTTGTTGATGTGAATATGTAGTTTTATGAGCCATTAAACCTACCTTGACATATTGTTTGTTTTGGTTACTATAAGGCATGAGCCATGAAACCTATTTTGACGTATTGTTTTGGTTACTACACCACTCCCTCAATAACTCGCACCCTGATAACTTGTGAACCTGCTTATAACATGGGGTCAGGCGTGGATCCCATTTTTTAAACCAGAAAATACCCCAAAATTGCTCTCTATTTGTTGAACTTGAAGAAAATCGCGATCAAAATTGGTAACGGAAACTTGGATATATCGCTCGTTTTATCGTCGAAAATGGTAGATAGGACCTGGAAATTTTAATCAACATTATGAAATATCAAATTTAAAAATAAGTTATACAATTTTTTACATTTTCTTTCCAAACGTCATTCCTAGTACACCCAAATTAATGATATGTAAGGAAATTTCGATTAATGAAGATGTCCCGCCGAGTGGAGGCAGTACTTTAATAAATAAATACAAATTAAATAATTTTTTTATCAATTGAAATTTGTGTCCTAGTTCTATCTTTTAGTTCCTTTTAAGTGTAATCATCATAAATGCAATGTGTCCTCTTGCAATTAAACGTAAAATGTGTCAATCTGCTGTAACAGCTATGTCCGCGAGCGTTTCTCTGAGAACCTAATTAGGTGCCGACCGTGTTTGATAACTGACTTGCGGAAGTATTTGTTGTATTGTTGCACTGAATTAAAAGCTGGCCTCCTTTGTATTATCACAGTAATTATGTCTTTTGAATCAAATAAAGGAGCTAGAATAAAAGAAAAAAGGCACGAAAATCCTACAACTTAAAATTTAGAGGCTCCGGTCATACGTCAGGTGAACTCACTTCATTTGATCAATTGAACACTGTTATAAATGTTATTGTGTATGTAACATAAACTACCTTAAATTAACCAACTCATTGGTAACTATGATAAAAGATAGCAAGGCAACCAAGCGAAATGAATACTTCATAAACTAAAGAGCTTGGTTTCAAAGATATGGACCATTGTGGGCAAGCGAGTTTCTGAGAATTCTCGAACTGGCACTTACAGATATCTTAAGGATGATAAGAAGTTTCATTACTACTTCCAATGAAATCACGACATCAATCCTGTACTAATTGAACAATAAAAAAAATTGAGAGTCGACGTGGACGATTGTCTCACGAAATAAATTTTGCCTGTTTTTGAAAAAAAGGATTCTTGTTTGGTGGTATATCAACAGTTAGTCTAGTTCCCAGCTCTTTTGACTCCCGATTTGACAGGATAATATTACTTTCCATTCCGGGAACCAGACTCGTCAAGAAAACAAAAAGCAGTGACGTATTACACATTTTCGCATACACGTGATGGTTGTTGAAATCATTTGGAACGATCTTGCACATGTTGGACATTTTGAAAATAAATGTTATTTAAACAGAATAACGAACAACTTCATTAGCAAAAGCGCGTTATTGAAAATTATTATTGACATGATTATTAAATGAGGATTCAGTCATTAAACAGCCCAGTTCCCTACCCCACCTCCACCCCCCAGTGGTTTTCTCGATGTCTAAGCGAATGTTTTCAATTTTTGGAGGTCCCTCGGTAACTCGCGCCCTCGCTTATAGTGTGGTCTATGTTTGTGGACCCCGTTGTGCGCGAGTTATCAAGGGAGAGGTGTATAAGGTATGAGCCATTAAACCTACCTTGACATTGTTTGTTTTGGTTGCTATAAGGCATGAGCCATTAAACCTACCTTGACGTATTGTTTGTTTTGGTTACTATAAGGTTTACTGGTTTATAAAATTTGATATAGCTCACAATTGGAAAGCTAAGTATTTTACATTATTTACCTCACTTTGAGTATCTTTAAACATCAGATCTGACACAAGCAAACATCTCTGTCTTTCTCACTCACACAAACATGCACCATTTATTGAGGTACTGGAATCCTGCAGCAGTCTTAAACAATTTGCTAATTAGCTCAGAACTTTGCATTTTTAATACAGTATTTTATTTATGATATTGTAAGAATTATTCATAGTCCCAGATATAATAAAAAATGCAGTCAGCAAATAAATTGGTTTACAAAAGCTCTTAACAGGGAAGTAGAGAAAACTGTATTGTAGTGTGTTACATATTAGTCTGCTGATGTGCCTAGAATTAACACCTCGATAAACCTAAGTTTTTCGTTAACATTACATTGCTACTGTATGTGTGTGTTGCAAATTTCTTCGTTGTTATTGTTGGCTATGCAGATAATAAACCCCCAAAAATCCAGCAGAATGACGTATGAATGGGTATTAAAATCTCGCTGGGAGTGGGGATGTGGGGGATTTTTCCATTGATAATAAACATATTTACTCAGTTTAGTATGTAACAGAAAATTTTGTATACCAAGTCCATTTAAAGGCAACACAAAAGTATTAATTCGTGGTACTTTTGTATGAATTGCATGGGTGCATGTCCTCTGTTTCAGTGTAGGTTATTATATCTCTCAAGTTAAAAATGTCTGAACTCCCATTTAGACCAAGATGTTAATCCCTACCAGCTGTAGAGTATCTGATTGGTATATCCAATAAAGTTATCTACCTAAAAATGGTGCTACTAGAGAGCTCTGAACCAGGTTTAATAATTTCTATTATCTGATATTAAAATTATGTTGTCAGATAAATTAAAATGCTTTGACACCAGGGAATCTGTATGATTACAGATATCCCTCAAGTGCTTTTTTATTCTCACTTTTAGAATCGTATTTCATGCAGGTGAGTAAATAGATGACATGCGTTTGGTACAGTGTCCTCTTAGTTTTTAGGCTTCTTGGAGGATGGTTGTTCAAGCACTGACAAAACAAATCGAGAGAATTAGTGAATCTCGGGCATAGATTAACTTCTAATCCTCAAGCAGTTTTCCTTTTAAGGCCACTCTTGGGGCTAGTCAGACACCTTTTTAATTTCACCTATTTTGAAAGAAGATTCTAGCTTCTTTATAAAGCAGAATCAATTGTGATGGTAGTAGCAAACACTTCGCTTCTGGGCATTCTGTAACTGTTCCAGTTTTCTCTTTTTGTTTGAAGTCTCGTTTCTCCAGTATGTGTAGAAGAGCTGGACAAGAACACTGATGCACTCTTCTATAGACTCATTGGGCTCTCGGTGGTTTTGGGATCGTTTAGATCGGATTCCCACAGAGGGTCACCTTCACTTCCAATAGAATATAAATTTAAGGAAGATAATGACTGTTTGGATATGGAGGTGAACTCCTTTCTGCTGGGGTGGCCTAGTCACCCCCTGTTCCTGACCAGAACAAATGAATCAACCCTTAGTATTCCCTCTGATGAGATAGAATAGTAAAGAAACTGGCCAGGGACAGGGGGTGACTAGGACACCCCAACTGACAGGAGGATTTGCCTCCACACCCAAACAGTCATTATCTACCCTATTATGTCTCTTTTTGTTTAAAGGATTTTTTTTCCTGATCTTTTTAATATAAATAATATAAACTTGGAAGTCATCTGTCTTGGGCTGAGCTATTCAGGCAGTGCAGAGAGTAAGAACGTGCAAGTTCAAGACAATATTGCCTTCAGTTCAAACTTTATTCAGGTTTGAACGGATATCTTACATTTTTACTGTCCTGTTCATAGTTGTTGATGAGGATAAACACTTCAACATTTTTATTCAAGATGATGGAACTTCTGAGTTGGGCAGAGAAGAAATGGACATCATTTGATACAAGTCTCCAGATATTCAGATTTACAGAGTGCTTGGAAATTTCATGTTGTGAAGAGTAAATTATGCTAGTTCATGAAGTTAGAACTTCTGAGTGTAATGAAAGTCACAATAGCAAAGTTGGTAGAGTAATGGAGTTGTACTTCAGGGCTTCTGGATTCGATATTTCCCTAGGCAGCCACATTAGTGTGTCATAGGCAGAGGCACCTAGCTCATATTTTCAAAGCCTGGTATAATCAATATTGAACATGGAGTTAAAAAGCAACAAATCAAAATGGAATTTCTTTCATCATCTTTCCATTGACATTGTCAATGATTATTTACTGGATGTTTTCATTTAGAACATTTTAAATTAGAGGTACTTGTTGCAGGTGTCTGTGAATCATGTACACCATGTTCATTTTGTTCTGCAGCATTGAAATGGGCAAGATTCATGGAGTGGTTTCTTCCTTCTGGAAGTTTATTTATAATTATTCAAATCAGCATGGAAGAAACAAGGATGGATTTTCATCATATGCAGACTCAATTTCTCTTTCCAGGAAATTAAACGTGAAATGACATGTTTGTTGTAAACTTGTACTTTTTATTTTAAAAGAGGATGTGAGTGCATGCTTGTTTCAAGTTACTTTTATGTTATTGTTATTTCTCATCAATGTAACTGATTTTTATGGTAACAAGAATTTTCAAATGTGTAATAAATATTTAACTTGTACTTGTTTTTTTTAAAATTAATTATTTTACTTTAACTGAAGGGAGACTCGTGTTTCATCTATTTGCATAAAGATGTGCCATTACAACATCACCATCCAACATCACAAGCATGCAGAACAACTTGGGTGTTTTGGCAGGGGCTTTATGTATCATATGCTTGCAGCAATTGGCCAAAGTATTTGAAGAATTATGAGACAATCTGACAAGAAGCTCGATGAAGATTAATTAATTTTGCTTTTGTTTTTGTTGTACTACATCATTAGTTGAAACACTGCAGATAATAATATTGAGGCAAAAACATACTTTTTATTAGACTATCTAGAAAAATAGATTTGATTCAAGCTAAGTATTTGCCTCTAATTTGTTTAATGTAGCAGATCAAAGACACTTAAAGTTGTCACTTTGCATCTCTGCTGGTTTTCTTGTGTGAGCGACCATGGTTATTTGACATACTTGGCCTAGATATAAAGCTGATACAGAAAAGCTCAAAATAATCAAAACTGATGTGATGAAGGATAGTGAGATGGGCTAGATTTCAGGTGCTTATGGTGATTCAGAATGATGAACTTGGCAGATTACTTTACATGAAAAAAAAAATGCATGACTGTTATAATGCATTTATCTTAACAAATTTTGATTGAAAAGCTACTAGAATAACTTGGTTATAAATTACCTTGTTCTTTATCTTGCAGGACTACAGGCTTGCATTTTTTTGATTAACTTGTGGGTTTACATTCAGATTTGTAGAACTTCACTTTTAATCAACTCTGTATACTGTATATATTGGGACACAATGAAATAATTTTTTTTTTTCCTGTTCCAGAACTTACGGTGAAACTTTTTTTCACCTAGGTCATATGTCCCAAGACTTAAGAAATGAAATAAATTTGTATTGCATTTGTGCCCCCCCCCCCAGCACGTTGCAATAAAATAGATAAACAAAACACTTATTTGATAATAAAACAAAGAAGCTAACCTTGTATTGTTATCATTTATTCCTTTTTTTCAACATGAGCATTAAACAGGGTTCCCACATGGGTCTGGAATTCTTGAAAAAGTCTTAAATTTGAAAATTGCTTTTCCAGGCCTTGAAAAGGTCTGGAAAAATTTAAAAATGACTTAAAAAAGTCTTAAATTTTCGTGTTTTTTTTTCCGGAAACCAGACTGCTTTTGTCGGAGCTCTTTGGGCGTTAATGTAGAACGCAACATCTTGAGGCGAGTATAGCTGATAAATTTGTACAAGGCCTGCAATTTTGACTGGTGTTTGCCAACTCATTGAGGATTAATCTACCTTTTCCACTTCATGGATTATTTCAGTAATTTAAGTTTTGTGCTGTGCTAGTGAGTTATTCATTTTAATTTAGTTGGATTTTATTTGATCTGACATTCTTAGACCGATCTTTTGCTAGCAAGAACAGTAACTCTTCCTGGCACATGGGTCTGTAAAAATGTAAATAATGGCAATAAGCAGCCATAAAATGAGTTCATAAACACACACAACACATTTTATGACAAAGTGAACATTTATACCAAGGAATTAGATGATACACACGTTTTTATTTATTGTTCAGCCAACATTTCTGTATACCCATATGTAAGAAATGTGCAAATGTCATCTTGAAATAACACGAGGTCAAGATTTTGCAAGTGACCAAGAAAAATTTTAAAAATGGTGGACAGTGTGTTTAATTGCTTCCAGAGAATTTATCGGAGAAAATATCATGAAGATGAGTTCGGTTTTAGATTCAGTACGCTCAAATTATGAAGGAAACATTTCATTTTTATTTATTCAAAAATTCTGAAAATTTCATCCTCAGTTCCTGTCATTACCGATTAGGTTAATAAACTTGTCACATGCTTAGGTCTGGAAATTTTTAATTTTTGGTCTGGAAAAGGTCTTAAATCTTTTTCTAACTTTGTGGCAGGAACCCTGATTAAAGAATAAAATATATCCATGAAATCCGTATATGTAGCGTAGTCTTCCATATTGTAGCATGTCTTGCTTATGTCCGATAACACGCCATGTTGTTCATTGACATGAACATTGAGAAACAAATTGTGTTTGGTTGTGCTCAAAGGTTTGAATATATTATCCGACTGAAAACTGGATCCAACAAAATTGCAAACAAGAGGAATATTATCGACCGATATCTTGAAGACAACTGTCATTCATGCATAACACGATGTTAGGTGCAAAATAATCAAAATTGAATTATACCCAGGTCTACTGTAAGATAGGATCTCGCAAATAAAAGTCCTTATTTGAATACACATTCACTTGAGTGTAAGTGACAGTCTTTTTGCCAGCACATGTTACAAAAGTATCATTACTATTTACCCACAGACATCAATGCTCCTTTGTATTATTACTACAAATGTCAAGCACATAGAAGCCCGGATGGTGAATAAACACAACTGGCAGCGAGCATTAAACTCCTACATTGAACTTCACGACAGGACATCAAAGACAAAGGTTATTTTTATTACAAAGCAATCCGACCTCAGAAGCTGATTTTATTTTTCTTAAAGGATATCAATACAAAGGTTATTTTATTGCAAAGCAAGCTGACATCAGAGGCCGACTATGGATTCTTTTAAGTGTGCCAATTTTTTAAAAATCTGAATATATAAAAGACGGCCAAGATCTGCAAGCAAACTTTGGTTCCTTTTCACTGGTATTCACAGGAATTTTGAAAACTGAAACAATGGAACAAATTTTAAAGTGAAACAATATAGTGCTTCATGCATGGACGTCGATGACCCAGCGTTGTCCAGAATATTTGGAGAAAATAAAATCGCGATGAATTCGTGAAGGTCAGAAGAGAAGCAGATGATTTTGCAAACGAGAGGGAAATAATTTACAGATATATTGAAGACAACTGCCCTTAATGCATGACACGGTGTTAGGTGCAAAATAGCCAAGATTGAATTATATCTATCTATTGAATTATTTTAGGTCTACTGTATGACAGTATCTCGCAAATAAAAATAATTATTTGAAAACACATTCACTTGAGTGCAAGTGACAATCTTTTTGCCAGCACAGGTTACAAAAGTATCATTAATATTTACCCGCAGACATCAATGCTCCTTTGTATTATAACTACAGATATCAAGCACACAGAAGCCCAGGTAGTGAATAAACACAACTGGCAGCGAGCAGCAAAAAGCAGTAAACTCCTTCTTTGAACTTGCTGACAGGATGTCAAAGCCAAAGTTTATTTTTATTACAAAGCAAGCCAACTTTGGACACACTGAAGCCATTTTTTTTTTTAAAGGATATCAATAGAAAGGTTGTTTTATTGCAAAGCAAGCTGACCTTGGAAGCTGACTGGATTCTTTTAAATGTGACATTTTTTTTTTTTTATTTGAATATATAAAAGACTGCCAAGATATGGAAGCTAACTTTGGCTCCTTTGCACCGGTATTCACAGGAATTTTGAAAATAAATTGAAACATTGGTACATTTTTTGAAGTGACACAATATAGTGCTTCATGCACAGACGTTGATGACCCAGCGTCGCCCAGAAGATTTCGAGAAAATAAAATCATGTGATGAATTCATGAAGGCCAGAAGAGAAGCAGATGATTTTTCCATCAATATGATCATTAACATGGATGAAATTTTAGTGTACTTTGACTGCATTCCTGGATGGACTGACGATAAGATGGAGGTCAGAAGTGTGAGAATTAGCAAGACTGGTGCAGATTTGGAAAAATCTTACTTTAGTCCTTGCAGTTTCTGCTTCAGGTGATGTGTTGCCTCTAACAATTTTTCATGGTATGAGAAACCTAAAAAGAATATTCATGTACTGAAACAATGGATCGTACATGTGCCGGAGAAGGGTTGTGTTGATGAGATGCTGCTGCAGTGATTGAAGAGTTTGATCTTAAGTACACAGTTTTATATTTTATAAAATAAAATTTCAGTTGGAGTGCATTTTCCAACATGTAATTTTTGAATGATTTATAAGGTGTCCTACAACTTACGACTTGGAAAGAACGATGTGTGCCAACGATTTGTGCCAGAACATAGTGCACAAAAAAAATTACTTTTAAAATTAATTTATGGTGTCCCAACAAATACGGTGTCTCAACATATACGGTAAATACAGTAGTTGGGAATGTAATGATGTGGAATCATACCACATACATACATTTAGAGATACCCAACCCCAAAATACCTTTTCTTGGTTGCTTTAGACATTAGAAAATCAGGTATTACGTTAGCTAGTAATCGGCTAAATTTTAATACAAAAATGTATTCCTTGATGGGGTCAGCTTTTACCATAATGTTGTTTACCAGTACTATCTTTCGTGGTACATAAATTTGTGGATATTAATTTTGAAATTAATGAAATTAATGAAATTAAATCCGCCATGAAGACTCGAACATTTCTGACTGTACAGTGCATGTGTGAGTAGACACACACACACACACAATATTTTGTGAGGTTTGAAATGGGATTAAGGACATGGAAATGGAAGCTGTATTTAGCTGGGCACAATGTCAAAATTGCATACATGGCCTCAAGATTAAACACACAACAAAATCACTCAGTATTATTCATCCAAATTCAAGCAGAGGGAAGTTTATTGTGTGCATTAGTATTTTCTTTCCCATGGAGGAAATGCATGCTAAAACAAAAACAACAATGTTAATTAGTTTGTTAACTCCTATGATGCTGTTACACAGAATAAAAACCAAGTTTAATCTACTTGTACATAAATCTAAAAGGCTCATCCACATCAGCTTTGACTAGCTCAAGGTGAAACCATTGTAACAACTCGGGTACAAAATGGAGTAAGGTGACCTGGCTGATCAGATTTTATTTTGTGCTTGGCATCTTGATGACCATCTTCAACATGGCCAGGGCAGTATCGCCATTATCTGATGGTACCTGAAGTAAAACAACATGGACTTCATTTTGTTATAAGGGCTGTTCCAGTAAATCATACATTTTGGGGAAGGCACTTTCAGTGTGGAGTAGTCACACCTGCAGATGCAACTTACAATTTTGTGTAATTTTAACATGAACTTATTGAACACCCTTGCATATAGTTTGAAAAATGTGCCTTTCCTGGATACCATATATGTCTAAATGGAACAGACCTATCTTTGTTTTTCTTAAAATTTTTAAAATTTTTTGTTTTCTTTTAGCAAGCAAGTTTTTAATGTGTCAGTACAGTTGATGAGTGTGTAGCACTTTAATAAAGGTACTATGCAATGGCTTGCATGTACAGAACAGGAAGATATCTATGTTTCATCTTCTTATTTACTTTTATTATGTTAGAACATTTTTTTTAAAAGGCTTTTAAAATGTAAGTGTCAAAGAATTGGCAGGTAAAAACTGCAGTGTGTGTGTATTTGATGTATTGATAAAGAATCACCATAATTATTCAATGTGTAATGCTGTCGAAACTACAATCGGCACAGACCCAATGGCATAGTTGTCAGCAAGTTCTCTTCTTCTTTGTCGATGATTAGGTGCACAGTATGTATGGTAAATGCTTACCATGTGTCCAGCATCCAGTATCCAGTAAAAGGAGAAGTTTTTGGCTGATTGGACAAAGCCAGATGTTAGTTTTGTACTAGGATTCAATACTGGTATCCTTGTAGCTTTCCTAAAGTCCTCAGCAATATCCAGACGGTACACCCATGCCTCAGTTCCTGATTGAAATAAACAGAATATTGGATGAAATTTACAGCTTAGTGAAATGAGAGAGAAATCCCTTGTATTAAAAATTAAAATATATATAAATGAACAAGTACACATGCTATATATGCACAAAAGTGCAGTGAAACCTATCTATGAAAGTCACGTGGGATCATACAATTTTTCTTCCTCAGTGTCCTTTATACAGAGGTTTAATGTGCAAACGAAGTTAAATGGTTCTAAAAGTTCCTGTATGAGTAGGTGTCCTTTATATGGAGATGTCTCCATTTCAGAGTTGATCTGTAATCTTTCTGTATGCATTCACACAAATATGCACACTGTGGATTCACCATTATTCATGTAGACAGGAAAACTTCTTTTATAACCATAAATGTAAGTGCCAACTAAAGGGTCATTTTTCACAACCAAATATTGTTATGTGCTGATAAGAGGGTAATTTATCATACAACCACAAATTTAAGTTCTGACGAAAGGGTTGTTTTCCACACAAGCACAGATTTAGGTGTAGAGAAAAGGGTCGGTTTTCAGACCACTGCAAATTTAAGTGCAGACATAAGGGATGTTTTTCACAGGACCACAAACTGATGTGGCAATGGTTTATTTTTTCAAACAACCACAAAGTGATGAGAATATGGTAATTTTTCAAATTACTATAAAAATGTACATCTATGAAAATGAATTATAACCAGCAGTTCACTCATACATAACCCATCTAACTATAGCATATTATTCACTTGTACATAACCTATCTGAGTATATCAGCATACATGACTAAAGTAAAGTGTCGGCTATCTGGATGCCAAGTATCTGTTCATGCAGAATTCTGGCGTGTCCCAAATTTCTAACGTATTGCACGGTACATGTAGATGCAATAAAACTTATTTGCCAATCACAGAACAAAGTAAACAAAATTGGAAACAAATATATTTGACCTAAGAATTGTAATTACTGTGGTATTATCAACAAATACTTGTGTTTACAAGACCATACATAAAATGACCATCCATCACACCCAATTTATCATTCTGGCATGGATAGTCAAAGTAGATCTCGAATACATGCAAAGCACAACAAAATCTTGTCTTTAATTTTGTTTTTAACTCTAATATCTTAACATTTTTTTTGTTGTTTCTACTTTCTTTTCCCTTATATATCAAATGTCTACAAAACATAATATTTATGTGGTGTCTCATAGATCTACATCATGATTAATGGGCCCATTTATTATAGATACCTCCACTCACAGTTTTGTTCTATTTTGTCACCAGAATTTGATCATCTGGATGACCAATTATCCAGACAAAAAAATGTCCCCTGAAGGGTCCAGATAATTAACATTTCACTGTATCTGTGTGTTAGACAGATGCTGATTATATGGACTTGATAACATGAGCTGATGGAATTTCTCCAATTGCATCATTGCATCATTGTCCATAGTTTTGTCAGTTATTTTTGTACAATCAAAATTTATCTGCACCGAATCTTTATCTCCTGAAAAAGTCCTGATAGACCTTGACAAGTCTGGACAATTGGCATTTAACTGTTTGTAGATGGATATATCAACATTTGTAAAACACATTTTTTTTAATGAACATGTGTAAAAAGATGGTTTTAGAGTCAGCCCAGTGCTCAGCAAAATACCAAGTTTTGCCTGCAAAAGGAAAGCCAAGTACAGTGCTTGGACCAGTTTTATATCTGACGAGGAATCAAATATAAGAAATTGGGAAATTGGTGACTTTCATCATGTCATAAATCAAATTTTTATATTTCTCTTTTTCATTGCCATTTATGTCTTCTTTAAATAGCTACATTTGAAATGAGCACTTGTAAAATCTTCATCTTATGCATAGCATGAAATAAGTCATTTTGCATTTTATTTCATAAAGTACTCTTGTTAGATAGACTGAATGCTCTGTGCACTTTTTTTTGCAGACGTGACTATCAATTGAAAATTCAGTATTGTCTACAATCATGACCACTGGCCCTTATATCTCTGGGATTCCATGTTCTCTTAAAAATAAATGCATGAATGAGAATTTAGAAGCCTCTGTTGTAAATAAGAGATGCTGTACATGTACAAATCTTGTTAAAAATCAGTATGGTGCTGAAAAGATTTCATTGTTGGTGACAGCCATAAAATGGGTTCAGCCAATGTGGGTGTGTGAGAATGCTTGCAGTAGCTTCCCATGGGTTGGTGGTCCTGCCACCAATTATATTGGCTGCCTTGTATAAGCTATTAAGCACTGAAAAAAATTGTGTTAAACATGAACTAGTTGGACAGACTCTAGCATGTATAAAACCAGTCTACAGCTGGAATCCTGGGGAATAAAACTGCACCGTTCAGTATTTCTTTTAGCCAGATGTGACCAATTTTATAATGGACTGGGGACAAAAGAAGAAAAATGTATATTCTTGCTATCTGTCCCTGAATAATACCAATGTGACCTTGAACTTGGAGTATGTGTTCACAGATTGCCAAAAAATCTCTTCCTAATGAAAATGCCCGAAGTCTGTTGACAAACAGAAGATACAGTCACGAGAAGAAAATTCACTCTGAAATAATAGCTGATGGTGTAGTGATACTACACCTTAGAGGACAAACATTGGATGATGGAATGAGATGATGATGTATCACATTTTAGCATAATCGTATTTTCAAATCAAGAATGTAAATGTTTTGAACTTTCTCATAGGCAATAAATTAAGTGTATAGCTTTGTTACTATTGAGGTGAGTGAAATCTTTTAAATGTAGTCATGTCACAAAATACAGTAAAACTGGTCTATAAAGGACTTGCTAGGACAGATGTGACCTTGAAGTGCAGGTGTCCTTTATATGAAAAGCTTGTATTTTCATGAGGCGTTGTGATGATTCTTATTTAATTTGTACAAGGATACAGCTGCATTGCCATACACAGTTGAACAGATGGACACAAGTTTGTGGAAATGTAATGCAAATGTATATAATCCATTTTAAATAGTGATAGGGTTGCCGTATGTCCTCTTTTTCCTGGACATGACCTCCTGTTTGGTCCTTAATTCTCTATACTGATACAGATACACCCACTCTCTTCTTTTTTTAAAGTTCAAATATGGTAAGCCCAAATAGTGCTTATTATTGAATAACACTTCAGATATGGTAAGCCCAAATAGTGTTTGTTATTGAATAACACTTCAGATATGGTAAGCCCAAATAGTGCTTGTTATTGAATAACACTTCAAATATGGTAAGCCCAAATAGTGCTTGTTATTGAATAACACTTCAGATATGGTAAGCCCAAATAGTGTTTGTTATTGAATAACATTCTAAAGTCATTTGATTATGACTTTAAACTCACATGCCATAAATTCAAACACAAGTCATATGGTCAAATCTATGAAAATATAGACTATGAAGATTTAGCATTCTAAGCTTTTATCATGATGCACCTGAAAATTTCATTCACTTCAATGCAGAATCTATCATTATCGACATGAACTGAAAGTAACTGTGATTAGTTATAAGGGGACATCCAGAAAGTACATTTAAAAAATTGGCCATTTTCTACTCTCCCCCCCCCCAGGGGTAGCACGGCGTTCAGTATTGTAACCCCCACGCATACATATGTTTGTGAGTCACACACCCCCCCCCGCCTCCAGCAAGAGCTGGGACAATTAAACTTTTAACTATAGAATTTGCATTTTATCCCATAAACTGACTCTGTTACAGCTGCATTACAGACAAGATATTAGAACAAACATAATAAGAAAGTTTATGCAGCTTATGTATGTTGACCCTGCCCCCCTCCCCACCCCCAGACAGCACAGACTGTACGTACTTATTTACAGTTACCCCCTTTCCTCTCCACATATGCAGGTATATGCTTCTGTTAAACCTCCATGCATATGTAATTTATGGATGTACCTTTTAAAGGAAAACCAGTTACTTCCTCTGAAGGAGTTTGTCTTATTCAGGATTATCATTTTCTCTAAAGTTACAGCTGGACAACCAGCATTACAAATCTGTCAGCCCCTAGTTCATTTGTGAAGTCAGCTACAAAAGAAGTGGCCTGCAAAGTAAGGGTTGATCATAGAGTAAACAACGCAAATAGCCGCAGAGTGAACATAACACAAATAGCCCTGAAATCTGAAGGAGTTGCACTTTTTTGGAGGCAGAAAATGTATCAGGGATGTCACACTTGCAAAAAAAGAAGTCCATCATATAATTCTTTTAATAAGACTGGCAAAAGACAATCAAGACTTGGCTCCTACATGGTGTGGGTAGAAATGCTAGTACATAGTCCCACTCTACAAAGCCACCAATTCTGCAGCAGTGTAATGGCCTTTCTGGAGGGTGATTACAGATGTGAGTAAAAAATGAAATATCAAGTAAGAATAGTGTGCCAAATTTGTTATTACTTAATATTTTTATTTAAAGTACACATGCCTGTTATGGAAAAAATTTGATAAGTTTATATTAACGTTACTCAAAACAGGTGAAAAATCATAAATTATAAAACCATTCAAAAACCTTGGCAATTAAATTGGGGGAACAAACATCTGGCTGTAAATATACCCTGTTCATCCCATTTTCCAACTGCTCTATAATGTTGAACATTATTGAAACTGGTGTTAGATGTTAAATTTTACAACAATGATCATATAAATCGCCTTTAGTCTAATTTTCATGACACTTTTCCTTCTAAACTGAGACTGATGACTATTTTCTACTTTTCTGCAATAGAATTATTCTTCCACTGATATATATATATATATATATATATATATATATATATATATAATGTTACTCAAAATAGGTGAAAAATCATAAATTGTAAAACCATTCAAAATAAATAAATATATGAAATGCTCAGTGTTTACAAAGTGAGCCTGTCTGATCAACTGGTTATAATCTGGTACCCCTTCAAGTACCTTTCATAATCTTCAACAGCAAAGTCACAATTGGTAACGGGCCATTTTTACTTTATGATAAATGGATGTCATTCTGAACTAAGCTGAACAATACTGTGTTTCTGATCTGTTGGCTTTTGTCTTCTTGATAATTATCGGTGGTAATTACCCCATAATTGTCATGAGAAAACCTTACATCTAAGGAATATACATCATTAAGGATGATCAGATTACTTAACTCTTTGTAGGGATTTAAGCTGAGTACTTTATCAGCATGTTGGAACATGTGTCAATGTTGAATTTTGAAATAAATATTCTCAAGATTTTCGTCTTCAGACTGTGATCAATGTCCATTTGCAAGGGGTAAATTTCTGCATCAGTATGCTGGTTGGGTGGCCAGTCTAGGAAAGTACTTTTGAACACAAACTCATTGGTGGTGCCAAGGAATTCTGTCCATAAAATGGGCTGGGGTGGGGTGGGGAATGCAAAATGGGGACAGCTGTGTTGAGCTTTATCTGATCAGTGTTTAGTTGTTTTAGTTGTTTTACTGGTAGATTGGACTCTAGGTTTTGTATGCCTTCATGTACTAAACAAATAACCAAATGAGCCACATCTGTAATAAAATCAATGCAAAACTTGGCCAACAACTCAGCTGCACTTTTGGCAGAATCCCATGAGTTGCTGCTGATGGAGGTTAACCTGGGGTGGGCTGATACAGAATACATGAGGAACTCTGCTGGATTCAACAGCTGGGGACTTCGGTCTAAATGAAAAATAATAAAAATGTCCAATGTAGTCTTGTCAGTATTTCAGTCAGTTGGAGCCATATGCAAATCTTTGCAGGGGGCCCCGAGTGGCCGAGTGGTCTAAAGCGCTCTCCGTTACGGATCACTGCCATCTCACCTCTGTCTGTGTGGGTTCGAGTCTAAGATTCGGCGAATGTGGATATGTGAGAAAGCTTGCCAGTAGCTTCTCGTGTGTCGGTGGTTCTTTCCGCAGATTTCCCGGTTTCTTCCTCCGCCATTAATACTGGCCGCCATGTATAGCCTATCGTGTGCTGAAAAATGGCGTTAAGCCCCACAACAACAACAACAACAACAAATCTTCGCAAAAATTGTATCCTGTAAATATATCTCAGTTCTACACGAAATTATAATTTTTTTCTTCATTATCCCCCTATAACAGTCATGTGAAAAATTTCTATTCCTTCCCTTACAAAGCAGTCTGAGAACAATTCCCCAAAATTGGGACCTATTGTAAGGAATAACAGGAGGGTTGGGATACAGCTCTCTCTCTTTATAACACACAACAAGGCATGACCTCCATTTTCTAAACGAGTACTCACCAACCGCCTCCAGTGTGCAGGGTCTTCTTAATGAATTTGGGGTGATTCAAACTGATTTGTCAAGAATGTGTACTTGTGTCACTATGATTAGTTTTCTTTAGAAATTAGAAATGGATGCTGAAGTACAGAAAATTATTTTGACTAGAGTAGTGTACGGCACATGTGGAACAATTTTCTACATACACACTGCCTGGGCATGGTTGACACTGGAGATTACTGACAAACAGTCTCAATGACATGAACCTTTGGTCAAGGAAGGCCTTGGATGTTGAGATACTATAACCTTTGGTCAAGGTAAGCCTATAACTAAACAGTGCAGAAAATGTTATTTTCTCATTATAATTTTCATGACCATGGCCTTGAATGTTGAGATACCATAATCTGTAGTTTCTTATTACGAACAGTACAAGCCATCGACAAAGGTTGGGTAAGGAAATTACTCTAGACCAAAAGCCATACTGCAAAATCCTGTTTTTATTGGAGTTGCAATGGTCTTGCTCTTTGACCTCAAATTCAATGGGCCTTGTCCATACATTACTTTGTAAGACCTCAAACTGAGGTCGACGTAAATGGACAAGAATTAAATTTATTATCATCAACCTGAACAACTTCCTCTATGTCTAGATAATTCATAATCAAAATTATCAATTTTCCCAAAATATTTAGCCTGAAAAATTGACATCCTAATTGCCATGCTTGTCTACTGATGTGCCAATCTAATGGTCAGAAGAGGTCGAGGTAAGTAAACCAGCTTGCATTAATCCTTGCTTGCCAATAATGAATGTTCTGCTGTTGGCGATATGTCTGTCAAACACTAAATACATACCACTAAAATGTGGCCCAGTACTAGTATTGATGCTACTTCATAATGAAGAGATTGACAACAGATTGTATCACGCAAAATCATAACTGTCCATATTATTTTACGTCTGGAAATCTTAAATATGTTACAACTCTATAGTTTTGAACTAAGCAACAGAAAAGAGCAAAACTAACAAGTTTTGCAAAATGCAACAAATAATTTATTATCCTAGAATACAGAGTTAAAATTTAAGAAGAATTTACAGTATTATGAATTAAATCCCAGAGAGTCCTAAAAGTTTTATCATATGTCCAAATGTGTAAAGTTCCAACTGAATTCCAGTGATATTCCAAAAAGGTTCCAATATTAAATGTGTTCATGTGCCTGTTGTCCTGAGTGTGGTAATGTGTGAAAAAAATACTCCAAAACTGTCCTTGTGGGAACTGACTATAATTCCAAAGTTTCTGTCTTGGAATATTACTGATGAGCACAATAAGACTTAAACATATTATGGCAAGAATGAGCAATTTCTAGTTAAACAAATTAGGTACCCCTCTACTTAACATTGGTTGCAATTAACATTATTTGGAAATACTCTGTCACTTAATGGCAAATTTTAGACATTCTACAAGTTTCTAGGGTCAGAATCAAGACCATCTTTTAACTCTAATTCAGGTAAACATGTTTACATTAATAATGATGTGAATATTTAAACCACACTGTTACAAGTCTATGCTCTTAAAATAAGTAACAGAAAGGCATGAAGACAACAAGCTTTTTAAAATTTAACAAATTTATTTCTCTAGAATACAAAGTGAAAAATTAAGAAAAAAGAACAACAGTTTTATTAATTAAATCCAAAAATAATCCAAGAATTAAAAATAGAAGTCCTAGTAATAAAAAGTCCTGAATGAAACTGAGATCAAGTCCCAATATTAAATATTATTCCAGTTTTGAATTCAGTATAGCTTCCAATAAATGTCCTATCAAAGAATTTTGTAGAAGCACTTATTTCCAGGGAAAAGAATCACTTGAATTCAATAATTTGAAGAAAATAAAAATTCAACCCAAACTGGTCACAACATAATAACATGTCAGTTGTTTGAAGCCCAACTGAACAAACTTCTTTCATAAACAACAGTTATATGCTAATTAAGATGTGTTATGACCATGTAGTTTAATTACTTGTGTGTTAAAATTTGAATTCTTTCTATTTCATTTTTGTATCATTATATATAATTATTATTGTGATGATGATTATGTTCACAGGGTCTGACATTTTGAATGAAACGTGTTTATTTAGAACGTAAATATGACTCTTAGGATTTCGTAAGCAATTTTCTTAGATTGCTGGCTTGATAAACAAGCTAGGTAGATGATTGGTTGTGACCAAGGTCATTTCTAATTATACTTGTTGACATTCTGTACTGCGATGGTGAGATTTCGAAATCACCACGTGTTCTTCGTGTGTGTACATGAAATGACGTTTTCGTTCAGTTTAAACACTCAGGTATCTGTGAAATAGTAATCAGAGTCATATTTTAACACCTTGTAGAGTCGTTCATATACCTTGAGAAGAAGGTATTCTCTTCTGGTGCTGGAAAGAATTGTTCATTTGTACGTCTGTAGAGCGAGATGTATATTGTTATAGATGACAGCTGTAGTTCATCTACTTGTTAAACAATAATTATTTTCCCTGAAGAACTACACAATTGGCTTTGGTCAAAGACATTGGGTGAAATTAATTCTAAACTGGAACAGAACAGTACAAATTGTGATTCAAAGTGAAAATTCTGGACATTTGTGCAAAAACTTCGTCTGACGTCATCATCCACCATCTTGGAACGGAATTGAGATTCAGACTAGCTTCAGTTTGAACTGTTTATTGATAGGACTTATGTTTTTCACAATTCTAGGACAAATGTTTGGATTTTCTTCGCAAATCGTAAGTCCTATTTCATATTTTCACCTTTTCACCGTGTTTTCTAGGGAAATAAATTATTTTTGTTAAAACTTACAAAGCTTGTTGTCTTCGCTCTTTTCTGTATGTTACTTTAAACGAGCTGATATGCAACAGATGCAAA
Organism: Megalonaias nervosa; assembly: GCA_016617855.1. Lineage (NCBI taxonomy): Eukaryota > Metazoa > Mollusca > Bivalvia > Unionida > Unionidae > Megalonaias > Megalonaias nervosa. The sequence goes on along the minus strand of JAECUM010004809.1, from coordinate 101,846 downwards.
ACAGATTCCTGGATGAGAGTCAAAAGTTCATTCTTCTAGAAAAATAAAGTTTGTAACAACTGATACATGCTATTTGTCACTTAATCCAGGTATGACCTTGACTTAATGATTCTTACTCTGAAAAAGATAAAAATAAATAAATAAAATAAAAAATTGTTTATCAAAACTGACCGATTCTGAAACGAGTGTTTCTATTATTAGTTGTTTATGTCAATGAAATTAGAAATTAAAAATGAAAAAAAAGTCAATCAGGTCAAACAGAACTGAACTCGATTTTGGATAAGATCAAGTCCAGTAAACAATGTTACATTACAATAGCATGTAATGGAATTAAAAAATTTAAAACTTAACAAACAAACAATCAAATTAAATATACATAACAACAAAAAGAAAACTCCACTTATGTGTTTGGCTGTTTACAAAATATCCCTAGTATGGTTCACTGTGAACTTGAAATTGGTCTAAGGTTAATTACAAAATGCAATTATAAATAACACCTTCCCTTATAAAGAAAACTGAAGCATTCATTTAAATATTAGTCAAATATACATGTGATTAAAAATTAACCTAAGATGAAGTCTTATAAATGACACAAAATATATATGAAACAATATTATACTTCTATCCACGTGAATGCGCATCTGGAATTAGATTATCTTTTCCCTTGATGTGCCTACAATATTGATAATATTGTAATCCTGGAACATCAAACTCCACCTTAATAATCTAAGATTTTCTTTTTCATCTTGTTACGTGTCTAGGCTCATACAAAAGAAACAAGAAAAGAGTGAAGACAACAAGCTTTGTAAAATTTAACAAAATAATTTATTTCGCGAGAAAAACAAGGTAAAAATGAGAAAAAGGGATTATGGTTTACAAATCAAATCCAAAATTAAAACAAGAATTAAAAATTATAAGTCCTATCAATAAAAAGTTCTAAGTGAATCATGGTTCGAATCCCGATAAAATTCAAGATGGAAGGTGATGACATCATCAATGGTCTGCTTTGTCCTGATGTATCAACAGTTCTTTGTTGAATCACAAAGAATAATATTCCAGTTTGGAATTCCGAATAATTTTTAATACATGTCTTTGTCAAAGAATTCAGTAAGGAGCACTTATATGTATGTTTTCCAGAGAAATGAATTATTAATTCCGAAAAATAAAAAAATTCAACTCAAAATGATCACAACAAAACACCTTTTGAGTTTCAAAGGTTTAAAGCACAACTAACTGATTCTTATGATAACATGAGTTATAAGCCTGACTAAAATGCAAAACAGATTCCCAGATAGGGGTCAAAATTTCATCCCACTGGGAAAACCAAAAGTTTGTAACAATAAACAAATGTTATTTGTCACATACTCCAGGTATGGCCTTGATTCCACTAATGAATCTTACTCTTAGAATGAATTAAAAAAAAGTATTGAGGTCAGCAATTAGATACAATGTTTCAAACTACTGGCTGTTTATCAGGTCAAAGAGAACTGAATTGAATTTCTAAAAAAAAATCAAATCCAGTAGACAAAATTATCATTACAATAACATGTAATGAAATAAAACAAAACTAAAAAAAAATTAAAACTAACAAACAATTAAATTATATATACATAACAATTTTGCCAATGACAATGTAAGGGGTTGTGATCATTGCATACAATAATTGGGAAAGGAGCTGAACTAATTATACACTTAAAACAGCAGTGCAAAGCCAATATTAAAGCCAAACATTCCTTCTCGATTGCTGGAATAATTTCTCTGGTGCTTGTTTAATTATTTTAGAAAAATAGCACACGGGATGACCTACACAATTTGTACCTTGCTGAATCAATACTCCACCAATGCCAACATCACTTGCATTGACAGTGTGTGTGTGTGTGCGTGTGTGTGTGTGTGTGTGTGTAATTTCGATTTTTAACATAGCTTTAACAATTTTTCAGTCCTATTGCTATAGTATCTGCAGTGTGGCAGTTCACAGTGATGTCCAGCACTGGGGCATCATGCTGCAGACATGCAGCATGATGTCCCATCCAGTCATATTATCCTCACACCAGGCCGACCAAGCCTAACACTAACCTCTTAATGCCGAGTGCTTAGCGAGGCAACTGTTAGTACCATATTTATAAGTGTCTGGTATGACTCGTTGGGGGTTAGAACCCGCAACCTCCCACATCCGAGGAAGATGTTCCAACCACCAGGCCACCAGAGTGATCCATTGACATTGTAAATGACACTGTAAATGATTGACTGAAATTTGGAGCTGACCGAACTGGTGGTCTCTTAAGTATGGCCTATAACTTAAAAAAAAAATCTCCTGACATTTTTCTGACCAATGAAATTTGGTTTTCTTGCTCAACGTTTTGGTCAAGGGTGATCCAATTATGGAAAAATTTGTACAAAATTTATAATAATATCCAGCCATACCAAAAAATCAGCTGCTTTTTACTAAAAGGCACTGGAAATTCAGAGATAGCCTTAATCTTAACTTCTATAGGTTTAATTTGTCCATGTCCCACAATATGTCCTAGAAATATAACACAAGCACAGCAAGGGCCCAGAGTGGCCGAGTGGTCTAAAGCACTCACCATTCCAGATCACTGCCATCTCATCTGTCTGCGTTCATTCGAGTCTCGGGCTCAGCTAACGTGGGTACGTGAAAAAGCTTGCCAGTAGGTTCTCGTGGGTCGGTGGTTCTTCCCGGGGTTTTCCAGTGGTCTTCCTCCACCGCCATGTCTAGCCTATCTTGTGCTGAAAAATGGCATTAAACCCTACAACAACAACAACAACAACAACAACAAGCACAGCAAAACTAATTTTTACTTAAATTGCCAAATTTGCATTAGAGCACCAAAGACTTTCCAAATAACTGCAAGTGATCTTTCTACATGTCGATGATGATGTCACTGATTAAGCATCACAATTATCTAGACCAGATATAATCATGTTCATTAAGCATTGGAAAGTACATGGTAAACCTTTTATCCCGAATGGCATCACTTTATATTGATAAAGTCCATCTGGAGTCACGAATGCCAAAATTTCCTTTGCCCTTTTCATTAGTGGAATTTTGCCAAAATCTTTTCAGAAGATAAAATTTAGTACTCTGCATTTCCAATTTTATCAATGCAGTCATCAATTCTTGGTAATGGAAATGATTTTGTTTTAGTCAAACTGTTCTCCTTTCTATAATCAGTACACATGAGAAAAGTATTATCTGGTTTCAGAACAAGTATACACGGTCAACTCCAGTCCCTTTACTCGGTTCTATGAAATCATTCTTCAGCAAATACTGAATTTCTTTTTTCAAGCATTCCGGTTTGAGAGGGTTCATCCTGTACAGGTGTTGTTTCACAGGTGTAGAATTTACAATTTCAACATCATGGTAGATTTTGTTTGTTCTTGTAGGAATATCATATTCAAGTAATAACTGTTTTAGTTCATTCTTTTCTTCTTGTTGCAAAAGTGAAAGTTTCTGGTCCTTATTATTGAGAATTTCTGAATTCCGAAGATTTGTCACTCCAAAATCAATAGAGTACAATTGCATTCTGTCGCTTAAACCCTCACTGAGTGGGACAGGTACAACTAAATTTATTGCATGATTAACCTGGCTATCCCTCTCAACATACTCCATTAATGTATTTATGTGGAAAGTTATTTTTGTTTTCAACTCCTAGGAGTATTTATGATATAATTTAAATCATTTACTTTCTTTTCAACTGTGTAAGGACCATAATACTTAGCCTGAAGAGGAGTTTGTGGTATGGGCAAGAGAGCCAGGCTAAAAACTCCTTTCCTTTGTATTATTATCATCCCTTAATTTCATTTTTTACTGAGTAGAGTGCAGATTAGTTTCTGCAACCTCAGAAGCCTTTGGCAACTTATACTTAAAATTGGAAACATATTCGAGAAGATTGATTTCAGTATCTTCATTAGAAAGAAATTTCTTTTAACAACTTAAGTGGTTCATGCACAGTATCTCCAAAAACTAGTTCAAAGGGACTGAATCCTAAAGATTCTTTAATTGATTCCCTAACAGAAAAACAATTGTTAAGAAATGCCTTCATCCCAATCTTTACCCATATCAAAACAATATGACCGAATCATATTTTCCAAAGTTTGATGAAATCTTTCTAAAGCTCCTTGGCTCTCAGGATAATAGAATACTTAGAATACTTGAATTGTTGGATGCCTAATTTGTACATAACTTGCTGTAAAATTCCAGACATAAAATTTGACCCTTGATCACAATGGACAGATTTGGGAAGGCCAAATTGAGTAAAAAACACTTTATCACAGCTTTTACTATTGTTTCAGTATTAATATTCCTCAAAGGAATTGCCTCTCGGAATCTTCTTGATGCACACATTATGGTCAACAAATATTGGTTACCTGACTTGGTCCTGGGTAAGGGACCAACACAATCGGCCATTGTTCTGCTAAATAGTTTGTGAAATGCAGGAATACGTTACAGATGAGCCTTAGGTATCTTCTGATTCGGTTTTCCTACCATTTGACAAGTATGACAAGATCTGCAGTATTTACAAACATCACTTTTAACTTTTGGCCAATAGAAGTAATTCAAGATCTTGTGATAGTTTTATTAATCCCTAAATGACCAGCCAAAGGAGTTTCATGGGCCAGACTAATTATTTCCTGTCTGTACGATTTTGGAACTACAATTTGACAGTTCACTGACCACTCGTCATTAGCAGGTAAATTGGGTGGTCTCCATTTTCTCATAAGAATCCCATTTTTAATGAAATAACAAACAGATACTTCAGTGGCTTCAGTTTCACTAATGGCCCTTTGAAACAAACAGTAGATCTCAGGATTTGTTCCCTGTTTGATGACAAGTGATTGTCGTTTGTCACCCTGATTAGAATAAAGAGAATGAGTAGTTAAAAGAGGATCACTGAGGATCACCTTTTGATTGATCCAAACAAGGAGTAAAAGTGACCTCATCAAATGCCTGACCAATACATGTGTCAGCTAAAGGAATACCTTCCTGATCAACATCACTCAAGCGCTTTCTTTGCCATAGCTCTAGTAACTGCACAAGCTGGGCATAAATCAAGCAATTCTTTTTCAATGGGATCAACTTTCTGATCCAAACAAGACTTGTCAGTTACAAGTGGATTAACCACAACCTTATTGTTACGTATATGTAATTGAATTACTTGTGTGTTAGTTTTAAATTCATTTTCATTTTATTTTATTTCATTACATGTTATTGTAATGATAACTTCATTCACTGGATTTGACATTTTTCCTTAAAATTCAGTTCAGTTCTGTTAAACCTGATAAATATGTAGTTCTTAGAAACAATCGATCTTTTGGTGACCTAGATTTCTGAGCTAGTTTAAGCTCTGTTGTAAACAACTTTTTATTTTTTTTTTATTATTGAATCTTATAGTAAGATTCGTTTAGTACAATCGAATCCGTACATGGCCTATGTGATAATTGACATATGATGTTACTACATCTCTTGAAAGGAAGTGATCACGTGACCCTATCACGTGGTTCATTTTGCGTTTCAGTTGGAGTTGAAGTGAGGTATCATAGTGTTTTTCTAGTCGATTGTAATTCATACCTTCGGGCTCAAAGGTATTATTTTTGTTGTTGCCAGTTTGATTTGAATTTTTCTATTTTTCGGAATTAATAATTTATTTTCCCTGGAGACTTTATCTTGTGCTCATCAGGATTCTTGGACAAAGACATTTACTGAAAATTATTTGGAATTCTAAAGCCGGAATATTATTCTTGGTGATTCAACAAGGAACTGTTGACAGGACAACACAAAACAGGTTATCGAAGATGTCATTGCTTCAATCTTGGAACTTCATCGGGATTCGAACTTTGATTTATTTAGAACTTTTTAGTGATAGGTGTTATATTTTTAATTATTGGATTAATTTTTGGATTTGATTCATAAACATAAGTCCTTTTTTTTATAATGTTACCTTGTTTTCTAAAAAATAAATTATTTTCTTTAATTTACAAAGCTTGTTGGCTTCTCTCTTTTCTTTGTTACTTTTGTATGAGCCTAGACACATAACACTTATCTCCAGCTAGGTCATTGCCTAGTAATAAATGAACACTCTCAATGGGTAAAGACAAGACTGTTCTGACTGTCACTGGTCCTGCGACTAAGTCTGATGACAAATTTACAGAATGGAGAGGAACATTAACAAAGCCGCACTCTACTCTCTGAATAAGAACACTCTCATTAGAAGAAGACTTCTCAGAAAAAGGCAAAGTACCCGATAATAAAAGACTCTTGAGAAGCTCCTGTGTCCCTTAAAATTTTAATAGGGATAGGATTGGCCAAATCACCCTTCGACATGAATGGCATGAATGGCTCATAATAAAATCAGACCTGGGGTGTATTAGACCCAACAAATGTATTGCTTTCAATACATGACCATGACCTTAACCTCTTAGAAATAAAAGCATTTGGAATAGATCTGTCTTGATTCTGATGCTTATTTTTCAATGTGTAGCAACCAGAAATAATGTGTCCTTTCTTCTTGCAATAGGTACACATAGGAAGAGATAAGGATTTCTGATCAATCTTATCAGAAACCTGATTTCTAAAAGTTGTGCCAGATTGAAATTTAGAAGGGTACGTATTGGGCTGAAATACCTTTTTACTAGAAGACTGCTGAGTGGAAGACTGACTTACAAAAGAAATTTTATGAGCTATGGAATAATCGTCAGCAGCAGGAGCAGCATTTTCTAATGTTTTAACCTTATGCTCATCAAGATAAGTCTTAACGTCACTTAACTCTTCAAGTAATACAAGTTGTCAGATTTTTGTAATCTTGATCAACTTTCTTGGCTAAGCACCACCTATCAAATAACTGCTCTTTTTCTCTTGCAAATTCGACATAAGTTTTTCCAGCTTCTTTTTTTATAGTTCCTGAATTTTGCCGATAAGCCTCTGGGACTAACTCATAACCCTTTAAGATGCAGTCCTTAAACAGATCATAGTCAGCACTTTGCTGTACTGTCAAGGAAGCATAGATATCTCAGTATTTACAAAAGTGCACTCTGTAATAACAAGGCCATTTCGAATTTTCAGCAATTTTGTCAAAAGGAGAAAAATATGTCTTCTTTTTCTCTAAACGGGAGCACTAACCTAATATTCTTTGTATGTAAAGTGGGGATGTGCTTTTCACTTGCCAGTTCTAATTCTTTTATTCTAAACTGATATTCCCTTTCTTCCTTCTCTCCTTCTCTCTGCAATTCTGTCTTCCTTTTCTTTTTGCATTTGTCTCTCTCTCTCTCCTCTTTCTCTAATTGCATTTGTATTTGTTTCTCTTTCACTTCTTTCTTCAGCTGCATTTTCCTCTCTTCTTCCTCTTTATCTAACTGCATCTGTCTTTCTTGAAACTCAAGCTTTCTTAACTCTAATTCCATTGTTTTTTAATTTTAATTTCTTTACTTTTATGTGACAGTCTGATATAGACTTACTAATCAAATCCAAAGTTATGAATGCCAAAACTTCCTTTGCCTATTCAGTGAGTGAAATTTGCCAGGATTCTTTCAAAAGGTCAAATGTGGTGACATAATTTGCATTTCCAATTTTGTCCATGTAGTCATTTTTGGCAATGGAAATGAATCTGTTTTGGTCACACTGTTCACTTTTCTATAATCAGTGCACATGTGGAAAGTATTATCTGGTCTTGGCACTAGAATACATTGTGAACTCCAGTCACTTTTACTTGGTTCTGTGAAATCATTTTGTCAAATATTCCTGTTTGAGAGGGTTCATCCAGTATGGTTAGTGTTGCACTGATGTGGAATCTACAATTTCAACATCATGGTATATTTAGATCTTCATGCTGGAACATCTGGAAACAAATGCACATATTCAAATAATAGCTGTTTTAGTTCACTCTATTCTTGTGGCTATAGATGTGTAAGTTTCTGGTCCAGATTATTCATTATTTCTGAATTTTGAAGATTGGTTACACCAATGTCACTACAGTACAACTGCATTCCATCACATAAATCCTCACAGTGTGTGACAGGTACAACTAAACTGACTACATGATTAACACGGATATCTCTATCAACATGCTTCTTTAACATATTTATGTTTAACATGCCAGGAGTATTTTAATGATGCAATTTAAGTCACTTTCTAACATTATAAGGTCCATAATACTCATCCTGAAGAGGACTTTTCTGAGCTATCAGCAAATGAGCCGGAACTCTATCACCAATAGTTATTGTCATTTGTCACCCTAATTTGAATAAGAGAATGAGCAGTAAAAAGAGGATCACTGTGATCAATACCTCTTGATTGTTCCATGCTAGGAACTAAAATGACCTCATCAGAAGCCTGATCAATAAATGTGTCGGCTAAAGGAGTAATTTCCTTATCGTCATTCTCAAGAACTTTCTTTGCCATAGGTCTAATAACTGCACAAGCTGGGTATAAATCAGGCATTTATTTTTCATTAGGATCGCCTTTCTGATCCAAACAAGGCTTCTCAGTTACAAGTGGATTAACCACAACCCTATCTCCAGCTAGGTCACTGCCCAGTAATAACTGAATACCCTTGATGGGTAAAGACGTCCATGTTCCGACTGTCACAAGTCCTAAAACTAAGTCTGATGACAAATTTATACAATGGAAAGGAATGTTAACAAAGCCACACTCTACTTCCTGAATAAGAACACTTTCATTAGAAAACTTCCTGCACAAAGAAAAAGTACCTGATAACAACAGATTCTGTGTCCCTTAATATTTTAATAGGAATAGGATTGGTAGAATAAAGTGATATAGAACGTTTAGACATGAATGGTTCAAAAGTCTCCAAAATAGAATCAGACTAGTTTGTTTGACTCCAAAAAATGTATTGCTTTCAATACAAAACCATGACCTTGAGCTCTTTCAAATGAGAGCATTTGGTATAGCTATACTTTTATTTGTTGCTTATTTTCAACCTGTAGCAGAAATGGTGTGCTGTTTCAACTTGCAATAGATGCATGTAGGTTGAGATAATGATTTCTGATCAGTCTTATCAGATGTTTGATTTCTAAAAGTTGTACCAGATTGTTTGGAAGTACTTGTATGAGACTGTGATGATTTTTTAAACAAACAACTGCTGAGAGGAAGAACTGCTGACAAATGAAGCCTTGTGAGACAAAGGCATAATCACCAGCTGTACAAGCAGCATTTTCGCCCGTTTCCACGTTTTTCTTCATCCAGGCAGGTCTTAACATCATTATGGATACAATTCCTGAACTCTTCGTTTAGTATGAGCTGAGATTATCACAATCTTTATCAACCTGCTAGGCTGAGCACTACCTATGAAATAGTTTGTTTTCCCAGGCAAATTTGACATGGGTTTATCGAGTTTATTTTCTACAATTCCTAGACTTTTGTTGATATGCCTTAGGAAACACCTCAGAACCCTTCAAGATAATTCCTCACCCAGATCATAATCAGTAATCTGTTGTACTGATGGTAAAGTGTCAACTTCAAGAGCTTTGCCAATAAGTACACTTTGTAATAATAAAGTCCAATGCTCTCTTGGCCATTTCAAGTTTCAGCAATTTTCTCAAAGCTAAGAAAGTGTTTATCTACTTATTTTTCCTGAAAAGGGGATACTAATCTAATATTTCTGGTAACATCACAACCTGAACTCATGGGGGAGTGCTCCACTTGCCACTTCTAATTCTATTAATCTAATCACTGGAACCTTTAACAGCATCTGAACCTGTCTCTACAGATTTGTTACATACAACTGTGATGAAGAGTGCCCAAAAGTAATGTGAATTCAATCTGATTTGGACATCTCTGTATTATGACTCTATGTATGGTCTTAAAATAAGTAATGGAAAAGCGTGAGAACAAACAAGTTGGTAAAATTCAAAAAATAATTTATTTCCCTAGAATTTCTAACACAAGTCAAAAATATTTAAAGCTCTGAATAAACTTAAGTGATATTCCAAAATAAAGCCAATGCTAGAAGTGTTGATGTGCTTGTGGTGGCCTGTGTTGTAGTGATGTGCCAACAGCTGGCCTGTGCTGTAGTGATGTGCCAACAATCTTTTGTTGAATCACAGTAATACAATCCAACAAAATATTCTTGTTTGAATTTCACTATGAATCCAAGCCTCTATTTCCAAAAATGCTACTTTTGAGCACTTTGTATTTCCAGAGTAGAATAACTCTACTTAAATAATTTGAACAAATAAATTCCATCCCACATGAGATACTGGACACAACAATAATACAAGTGATTCAGCTCATATCTTAAATCACAAACATATAATTTTTCCAGTAACAAGATTATATAGTCCTCCACCTGACTTCAGGTCACAATTAGCATTTTCTAAACAAAGCTATTACCTAATGGAAAATTTTATTCTGGAAGGTTCCAGTTATTTGCAAGATAAAATCTTAGTTATAATTAGAAGGTCTGTTACTAAAATTATAATAAAGAACATGGAAAACACAAGCAGCAGAGGAGGTGAACAGACCATTTTTGTTCGAGACCTTATTTATGAAAAATAAGCCTTCCTACGAAAAGGAAATCTTAAAGTCAATAACGTTAAACCACAATTTCTAACTAGTTAGCTCATTTTGTTACTTTTCTCTGACGCGCGTTTTTATTTTTAGGAATGTTTCGTTTACGCTCTGGTCACTCAACGCTGGTCGTTCACCTCCTCTGCTGCTGTAAATTAAACAGCCATTATAAATATTATCAATAATGATTGGAGAACCACACTCAGCTAGATTAGCTCGAGAGCGACTACATGCAATCAAAAAATATTTACCCGTCCGTGATTTAGTTAAACAACAACTACAAGCTCGTCAGGAATCTCAGGTGGAATTTGCAGAAGGTGCAGAACAATTATTTAAACCGATTGTCGAACCAACAAAGAAAATTGTTACAGCAACTGAGGCAACACAAAGAGCTCTCGAAACATTACCTGTTGATATTTCTGGCCGTATTCAAGCAGCTCAACCACACCACAACCACAACCTAAACCATCAAGAACCAGAATTAAGATAATAGATAAATTTACACCTGAAGGTATTGCTGCTATCAAGGACCCAAAGCAAGTATTTGATATTGCCGCATTTGGATATTATGAAAGACAAAAATATGTAAAACCAGAACATGTTAAATCTCTAAGCTCTGCCAATTGGATTAAGGATGTATATCGCATTGCTACTAATACTCCGGAAATCAGATCTAATGAAGATATTAGAAGTTTTAACAGATTTGATGATGATGTATATAATTATATCGAAAAAGTTAAACAATTTGAATTACCATCACCACAACAACAACGAAAACAACCAGTACCACAACAACAATTTGAATTACCATCACCACCACAACAACGAGAACAATCATTACCGCAACAATATCGAGAAATGATGAAACGATTGCAATCACCACGACAACCAGTCAAAATAACAGAGGAAGAATATCAAGATCCTGGCGCAACTGAAAGTGGTTTAGGAAGTGGCTTTATTACTTGTCCCAATAACGTCCTTGCTGATGTTGATCGACTAGAAATTCTCATTGGAGGAAAACGAGCTGGCAATAACTCCCCAGAAATCATTAACGAAGCAGCTGATATTTGTCAACGATTATTTACAGGTGGTGTTATGGATATTTTTGTTTATCGGTCTCTCATTAATGAAATTAGTGACGATTATCATAGTGACTAAGTATGTAATTAGATGCAATTAGTGATAAAATCACTTAATGATAATATGATCATACACAATACTCATAGACCAACCATGGTCAGGGTAATAAATTCACGATTACCAGTATACAAAACGACCTACGGAGATGGACTAGGTGATGTTGTTCAAGGTCTATTTAGAAGGATAGCCCCAAAAGCAACACCGCTTGCAAAACAACTAGGAATGAAAGCTATTGATGTTGTTCGTGAAAAAGGTATTGGCGCTGTTGGTGATGTTGCTAGCAAAGCATTCTCAGCAATCAAGGATAGACTAGCGCGATTAATACGACGAAAACCTCAACCAATAAAATTACCCAGCACTTAAGTGATGCCCGCAAATGTCAGTAAAATAATAAATCAAGCTGCTAATCAAAAACTAGCAGAGTTGGCTACCAACACTAATGTTGGGTTAGAAAAAGAAAAAAATATAACCGCTAGTCTGATAGGAAGCGGTCTTCGTGTTAGACGAAGACGATAATAATAAATATGTTCAAGCGTATATCTGATCCCGCGTTTGACATGGATGCACCAGTTTTAAAAGATGAATCTGTGCGCGATTATCAGTATCACTCTTATGACGCACGTGTACCTGACGAGCGTGGAAGAACTGAGATACAAGTTCAAGATACAAGCAGATATTTCTTACCCACTGAAGCATTTGTTGAAGTAGAAGGTGAAATTTTGCGAGCTGATAATACTGAATACAACGCTGATGTTAGAGTTGGTTTTGTTGATAATGGCATCATGGCATTGTTTGAGGGCGCTATATACATGATTGATGGAAAAAATATTGAAACAATCCATTATGATGTTGATGTTGCCACGACGATACTTGGTCTTGCGCGATATAGTGATGATTATTCAAGATCAGCTGGTGCATCAATGATGTTTGTAAAGGATAATTCTGACTACCCTGACAACAGACAATATGATATAAGACGACCAAGAAACTTCGCCAGCGCCGCTGATGCTGATGTAAATCCGATGGTTCATGGTGCTAATCCAGAATTTAACTTAGGATTTTCAGTACGTCGATCAATGTTACAAGGAAATAGAAGAGCGTTTACATGTGCAATTCCATTATCACATATATTTGGATTTTGTAGAAATGTTAGAAAAGTTATTTTTGGAGCCAAACATACAGTTGTACTTGTGCGAAAAGCTACTGATGATGATGCAATATGGCGACCTATTGATGATGCTGGCAAAGTAATTCTGACAAAACTTTCTCTGTGGATGCCAGTAATGACTCCAACAGTACATGAAGAAGAACATTTACTTTCTTTTATGAGTCAAGGTGGTAAATCAATGTTATCATGGTTGACAATGACCAAAGATTCTATCCAGAGTAACATTAATGGTTTATTTACATGGCAAATAACTTCTCAGCGAGGTGTTTCTGCACCGCGACATATATTTATCGCGCTTCAAAATGCTACATGAATAAATAATCAAACACGAAGTATAATGATATTTGATCAACTCGGTGTTTCTGAGGTTTCTTTAAGGATAAACGGACATCAAGAACCAGCTCAAGATATTTTATTGAATCTCGGTCAAAATCATGTAGCACGTGTATATCATCGATTAATGACATTCATGGGACGTGATCAGAATATTTATTCTGGTTCACAAATATCACAGTCAGATTTTACAACATTATATCCGATTTATTACTTTTCGCTGGAACATTTAGATTTAACCAGACAGTCCGTCATTGACATATATTTTCGAGCTCACGTTGACAGAGATGCTGGAGTTGCTAATTACAGAGCAATTGCTGTTATACTCAGCGATAAATCAATGTTACTTAAAGGTGTTGGTGGACGAATGAGAGTTATTGATGCCCCAGTAGAAAACATGTAATTAGATCACTCATAATAATTATAAATGTCATATCTAGTTAATGTCAGTCTGACTCCTGGTCAGATTAAAAAGCTACAATCATCATCAAAAAATAATTGTGCGGCAAAAATATCACTAAAGCGAGAACAAATCGCAGGTGGTCCGAATAAGCTATCATTATCAGAACGCCAGCATAGGCATTTCAATGAAGCAAAAAAATTAAATAAAGGTATAAAACTTAATCTTTCTGCGAGTGTCATTAAAGACATCGTTAAAACGGGTGGCATATTTCCACTTCTTGCCGCGTTACCAGCAATAATAGCCGCTGCAGCCCCAGCTGTTGCAAAAGCAGCTGCATTAGGCGCTGTTGGAACCGCTGCTGGAATGGCGTTAAAGAAAGCAACGGGTCAAGGAATTATGCACGCAGAAAACTTAAAAAAAAGATCACGGGCAAAACAACGCGGAAGACGTCTAAGAGCACCAAACGTTCCACAGCCGGGCCGTCTAAGATTATCAGGCCCAGCATACGGTCGCGGTCTAAGATTGCCAGGGACCCCATATTCATGGTACGGAAAAGGTCTAAGACTGCCCCGGTGACTTTGTCATCGAGTTCGATGATTCTTCCTATGTCTAATTTTGATTTACTTCATGCTGCTAAGCAACTGAATATAAAAAAACTTTAGAGGAGTTTTTATGCGTGATCAATTACCTACCGTTGCAATGCAACATGAAACTGGTATTATTAATCTCGATAAAAACTCTGGTCCAGGCACTCATTGGGTGGCATATGCAATTGATCCACGTTGAATTATTTATTTTGATTCATATGGACTGGCACCACCAAAAGAATTTTTAAAATATGTTAACACAATATGAAGTACTGCTATGCAAAGTCAAAATTCGATGCGTTCTAAGATCTGGTATTCAACATTACCAACACAAAAATTAACGGATCCGCCAATATGTGGTCGAGAAGTACCCGCTGTACTTGATGCTGTATCAAAATCAACAACGCCACCTCATAAAGTCGTGCATGAATATACTACGTTGTCACACTTATACAGATATTAGTAAATATAATGGTAGATATTTATGGAAGATCTCGCAAAGCTCAGCAGCAAGTCGATTTATCTAAATATGCAACTCTTGATCAGCTCAGAAATGAAATCGATGATTTATTAAATATCACAAGTGTGGATCAAAATGAAGTCGTTGTTTTTCAGGATAAACAAGGACGATTCAAGATAAGTAATATACAACTGTTAGATGTTCTTATACGAATTCCCACCGCGGTTATTAATAATATCGTTATTTTTGCTGATCAAGGTAAAATACAAGATTCCGGTAAGTCAGTTAACGATTTTATCAAGCGAGCTGGTGATTCATTCACCAGTAACATTATTATGAAGCGAAATAAAATTATAGACCTTGGAAACCCAGCCGCAGATACAGATGCAGCAACAAAAAATACGTCGATGATCAAGAATCTAAGTACGTATTAGTCAACGGTGGTATAATGCGTGCATTTCTCAACATGAATAATAATGGTATTAATAATCTTAAAACACCAGAATCAGATTTCGACGCTGCAACGAAGAAATATGTAGATGATAAGGAAATTCCTATGACAACTTCATTAGCTACAATCAATGATGAAATGACTACACTCACTACTAATTTTAATAATCACGTACAAACGTTCTTAAATTTTCGTCGAAATATAAACAGATCTATTAATGATTTTTTTGGAAGTCCATCAAATGTTGACATAAAACTCTCCGACATTAACACAAAACTCAACGACATTGTCAGTGGAATACCTAATATTGTTAAAAAAACTAATCTGATTAAAATTCCACACGGACAAATTAAAAATATCGTGTACACAGTAGCATTAGGATCATCAACATGGACACCGCACGATAACACTCTCGAACATACCGCAGAAGTAACTGGGTTATACAGGCTATCCGTGTACGGTTTGGAAACTACTGCGGCCACTTCATCATCACCAAATGTACATTATAATCCTCTACTGATGATGCTAAATAAGAACATCAAAGAAACGTTTACGTTGACATCAACGGAAATGCCTCCGAGAAGTTACTGGTGGTGTCTGGAATTCGTAGCTGAAGCCCTCAATTAATTACTTAATTAAATGACGTTGTCATTGTATAATGAATCAAGTGACGGAGTGACTTATCGACGTTCAACGTCACAGATACAATCAAGTATGTGAGTGTCAAACCAAACTAAAATATATCATCGACGATTATACAGTAAAAGTAAAAAAATATCGCAGATGTATGGTTGTTATTGATATAATTGTTTACTCAGTTTCTGCTGTTATTGCTGGAACCGGATTATTATTATCAACAATAACAATGACAGCACCTGCAGTTGTAACAATTGTCGTTTCAACTTCAACGATTATCGCAGGCATTATCAGTATTATCGCTAAGAAGATATCTACATGTACAAATGATAAATTACACGAGTATATAATAAAACTACACACAGTAACAACATCTTATTCTAAACTATCATCGTATCTTTCGGCATACCTCAGCGATGGTAAAATATCTGATGAGGAGTTTGCAACGATAATGAAAACCTACAATGAAGCATTTAGAATCACTAGCGATTCTAGTGATAAAGTAACTTGTGATAAAGTGGAAGATTGAATTCCCGAGAGAACGCTCTGTGTTCTATTAAAATAATAATTAAATAACGGAGTATTTTAAATAATGTCAACGTTAGAACTATTACAACAGATCGTCACTAATACAACGCCGTCAAAAACTACTATGATATCATTAAGTTCTAACAATCCTGAATTTAACGTTAACTTTCCAACTGCAATTCCGGCAAGTGAAATAGCATTAGCACAATTACGAGTTTAGCATAGCTGGCCAAATATCAGGTCAAAATCGTTTGGTGGACTACAGCAAACAATTCACTTGTATTTGCAAATAAGAATAGACCTGATGGAACTCCTGATTGGCACGTTGTTGGAATTTCAATGGGCAGTTATCAAATGGAACAGATTAATGCTGAGTTCCAACGCAGAATTAAATCTATTATAGGAAAAGAATCCAAAATAGCAATCACTGTTTACGAACCAACATTATCAGCGGCAATTGAAATAAATTCCCCTGATTATGTTGTAGATATTTATCAAAGTTCAATCAGATCTGTGTTAGGATGGCCTGATGTTCCTGACCAAGGGTCAAATGGAATTCCAGAACCAGCATGGGAAGAATTTAAGACAAGCGAAAAAAGATTCATTAAAGATCCAGAATATCGAAATAAAGATCCATGGCATTATATAGGATTTGAATTCGATCCGAGCAACGATGTAAATTACTTTACTGATTTTGACGGTAAAAGGATCCCCAAGATACAAAGATCAGCATTTAATATCATCGTAGTCGCCAGGAAGCAGACAGAGATTGTTGATGAAAAACATTTTAAAGAAATTTTAGATGTTCTTAAGCCTGAATACGATAAAACAATTAATAATTTAAGAAGTTTATTTATTTCATTATCACAAGATTATGATGATGATGTAAAAAATCAGATAATCGAAACAATAAAACATTTAAATGGGATCTTATTTGATTTATACATTGCCAATCGAAGTATTATAAACGTTGCGACTAATCTCAATGAAAGTCCTTACACAAATCTGAAACTTAAGCAAATATTTCTTGTTCATTATAAAATAACAGAAAAAGATTTACAAACATTTATAATACCAGAATTTGACAGAACTGCATTTGAAAAACAACTCAACGATGTCACTGATGAATATTTCCCTAAAATATTTGCAGCGTGGATAAAAATAACCCCACCACCGAATATTCTTAAACATAATAATGATCCATACGGTGGAGGCCGTCATATCTCACCTGGTATTGTTAATATAACATCAATGATCGCAGTCAATCTAGTATGTGATGTAATTGATGGCAGCTATCAAGTAGATCTTTCAAAGTCTAGCCAGGCCCAGCAAGGATATATATTATATTCATTCAGTCCTCAAGTGCCACCCAGGTGGTTAATTGTATCTGAACCAATTAACCTCGTTTATCTACGTGTACATAATCCGTTATTATCAAGGATACATTTCAAACTTACAGACCAAATAGGACGTATTTTGGATTTGCAAAATGAGGTTTTAAGTATTAATCTATATGTGAGATCATAGAGCGTTATCGCAAAACAAATAAAAAAAAAAATATCCGAATCTAACTTGGACCAGAATAAATTTTTTTTACTGGGGTAAATCGTAATTATCAGAATAAAATATTATAAATAAACTGTAAATTTTGCCAGGGATTTTGTTTAGCTATTATCACATTAACTCCACCTTCACTTTCATTTTCACAATGCTCTCTTAACTGTCTTATACGAAAGTTCATAATCTTTTTCTGTTCATATTCATGAGATAATTCTAACTTAATTTTATCAATAGCTTGTGAGAGAGGTACAAACAGCTTTACCTGATTATCTGTAACTGTTGCCAGCAACTGTAATATTGCCTGCTGGATAAACTTCATGAATTTATAATCAGATGGCAAAGTGTATCTGTTCTCCAATTTCCATTGCTCTAATGATTCAAAATCACACAGAATTTTTTCAGGATTAAGATTATCAGATATATTTATACCGTTATGTTGTAATTTTTTAATCACAGAAATAATAACATTAATATTTTCAGAATTCATTATATCATAAATGTTTGTTTAATATAAAAATAAAATCAGAAAAATATTAATAAAATAAAAATAATAGTCCTTAAGGACTGTTTCAAGATGATTATATACATATGATTATGATTATATACATATGATTATGATTATATACATATGATTATGATTATATACATATGATTATATCTTAATTAAGGATAACCCCATGTGATCCCCTAGGTTGCCAAAGAACATCCTAGCAGGATCAGAGGTCACATATAAACTTAATTCTAAGAACTTAACTAACTTATCCTAGGACAGCACAGTTTAACCCCATGTGATCCCCTAGGTTGCCAAACAACATCCTAGCAGGATCAGAGGTCACATATAAACTTAATTCTAAGAACTTATCCTAGGACAGCACAGTTACATATAAACTTAATTCTAAGAACTTAACTAACTTATCCTAGGACAGCACAGTTACATATAAACTTATCTTAAAGACAGTACTACGGGCCTTCTCTACGTTCAATACAAATTTGCACACTCCCCCAATAATCAACCCAGGGAGTGCAAAATTGCACCCACCAAGTGACATGGTGGGAGAGTGTACAAATTTTCTATTGAAACATAGACGGGCTGGCTGATGCCCCCACTAAAGAAGAGGATTTTGGCATAATATCGCCTTTCGCCCGACAGTTTGCCGGTCACGAGAATCGAACCACGGACCTTGAGTACGAAAATCCAGCGCGTTAGCAATCGGCCACCGGACTTCAATATATACATAATGAAAATATTATTATATAGTTAGCTCGCAAGTATACAGAATAAAATCACAATTATTGTAAAATGTATTGTGGATTTCTTAATAAAATCACAATTATTGTAAAATGTAGTGTGGATTTCTTAATAAAATCACAATTTATTGTAAAATGTGAATTTATTTTCAGTTTCCAAATACTTGGAGAAACTACATACACAGAACCCACATTTCTGCCGAGTTAAAAGTCTGTATTAATCAGACGTTGCTAAGGATACTAAAAATAATCGATAGTTATATGAACACTCATGCCATACTCATTTCTAAAAATAACCTCATGTATAGAATTCACTGCTGAGATATATTTGCCGATATAATCTAACACAGACAATATGTGACTCAGGTTATCGGATTAGCTTGTTCTTATTAAATGTGTTTCTGTGTAATAGTAACACAAATTAGCTACATTCAATGGACTTCTTGGAAACATTAGTGTCCTATGGGACATTCAAACTGTATAAATCTCTATTGTTGTGTTATACATGTACTTTGAAGACAAATGGATTTTGCTGCTGACTAGTGTACACACAATTACATATCATTTTTATGAACGATATATTTATTTATGGACGAAATAACACATACAGTAAGGAAAGATATATCGATACTTACTCAAAACAATGTGGGTTCCATTTTGACCAAAATTCACAATATATTGCTGTCATTAGTACAACAAGTACGACAACTGCAAGATTTACTAAGTTATGCTTGACAGAGTTGTCTCGCTTAATCATCTAATACCATAGGAACATACGCGAATTTGACTTTTCATCCAAACCTTATTGAAAAAGTAGATTTTGTGATATTATCTGCCACGCATTTTACTGAAGGTGATACTATGTTAAAATATTTACCAGCAGAATTAATTGATTTAAATATAATTTCTTGGCCAGTCTCTGTATTTACAGATTTAACAGCCCTTGCATATCATGCGCCGCCAGAATTTCCGGACTTGCAATTTTGACTCTGTGTAACAATTCGCAAGTTATCAAGCGAGTTATCAAGTTTATTACCACTGATGTGATCGATTACAAGTCCATCTTTAATGACCCCATAAAAACATTCGTAGATGAATCTATGTGAGAAATAATTTTTATTTCCACTGGTATTAAATCTAAAATAACCAACTTTATCAACACTACCAACTGGTTTCTTTAATCTACAATGCCTAATTACACCATCACGAGATGCTTCATAATTTGTAATGATTGGAGGCGTTACAAACTCATTTTGCTCGATTTATATACTATTATTTGTTTAAATCATTATTTTGAAAATCTAGCGAGATAATCTTCTTCGGTTTTTATAGGAGATTCACCAGAAGATGTTTTATTTTTTTTATCGTAATATCGTTTCAGCTCTCTGTATTTTTTACCACCACATTGCACACACAGTTGAGTTTTTCCTCTGACTCCAACACCACACCGCACACACGGTTTTGGTCCTAGACTACCTTGTCTAACGCACTGCATATGGTAGCCGCAGAATTCATTTATGCATGCTTTGTTACAAGGAGAAGTATATCTGATCATAAGCCAATTACATCGATTATTTGTTTGAATCATATACAAGAGATTAAAATTTAATTTAAATACATATTTGTCTTAATTATAATAATGCAGGAATTATCTGCAATTGAACATTCTGGAGCCAGATTTGATCTTGACAGACTGCCAAAATATAAATTTAGTTTTTCTATGCAAGATATAGCTTCAACGAATAAAGATATAACAAAACATATCTGTGAAGCGAAAAAGGAATTTCGCGATGATGGTGCGGCTCATGTGTGGTCGACATTCAGAATTGGAAATATTGTTAATGAAATGAATGACAAACGAGGAAGAGAGATTATTGACTACCTTGTTCAGAGATATTTTATTTTAATAAAATTTATTGTAAAGACAGACGATGACACTTGGATTATTCGTGACAAACGTGATTCTGTCCACATGCAGTCAGGAAATAATATTGTTCTTAGTAAAAATTCCAGACCAGGAATACTTACTGGTATTGACAAACCATATTACGAACGAGCATATCCTGTGACTGCGGTTGTGTACGCAATATATCCATTAAATAATAAGCCTAATGTTGGGGATCTCAAACCTATGAAATTGTCAAGAATAAATTGTGTAGCTGAACGGGTTACAGAGCACTTCACAAACGCGATAAGCGGAAACAGTTTAACGGATTTACGAAGTAAAAAATAAATACGTGGGCAGAAACAGTTAAAGATACCGGAGCGTCTATCAGCGATGTTGCTGAGCTGGGAAAGAAATTAAAATTCCCAATAACAGTGAAGACGTTAACTGGAGAGATTTTGTACAAATCGAAATATAAATCAAGAGGAGCTTCGATAGATATTATTGATCATAACGCACTTGCATGGACTGTGGCAGTAACAATATTTCCACGAGACAGAACGGTTAAATTTTATAATGGTCATGTATTTGATTTTATCAGAAATATCAGTAAAATTGACCCTGTATCTGTTTGGCTGTTTCAAAGTTCGGAATATGATTATCATGATCAGTTTGTACGGTCTAATGGTGATATTTATCGTACAGAATTTCTCCACAAAGAAATGAAAAATCTTGCATTAAAATATACCTCTGATGATATTAAGGTTGGACAATTACTGAATAATTGTTTTACCATTCCATCAATTGCTGCTCACGCTGCTCAGGAGAAAAATTCATGGAAACCGACACGATTGGAATTTCTTGAAGATGTCCAACACAGTTGTGTGGAATACGGACACGGTGGATTGTGGAATACTAAATACGACTATAATGACGTTATCTCAGTTGATATGGTAGCATGTTATCCTGGAAGTTTTCTTGGATACGGAGAATGTTCTAAATACTTTAAGAGATTTGGACATCCAACACACGAGATGACCAGAGTTGCGACAAATGGACCCTTACCAGATTTTGACTTAACCGGATTCGCCTGTATACAGTCGTTCGAGTTTTACGGGGATCTCCGATTGTTTATGCGTGGTTTGGAAGACATTTTTCAGAGCGACATTAGGTTCCAATAGTACTAATACAGTACAAGCTTGATGCTGGATTTTTAATGTCGTTGAGCGTGAGTGAAGCAATTATATCATACCGCATGCAGAAACAAGTTTGGTTGCCAGAACCGGATATATTTAATATTAATGATGCTAGAAGAGATTTTTCTAATCTTAACAAAGATGATATTGTTAAAATTACTAATAATATACGTGAATGCAGAAGAGAAAGTGATGAGAAATTTGCAAAAGATCTCGGCAGAAAAATAATCGGTAAATTTACGCAAGGAGGATCATATAATCATAAACGAATGTGTACAAGATTAATCATGGATGATGCTGAACTCGATTTTATAATTGCTGATACAATGGAGAGAAACACATTTATAAGTCGAAGTAATGCTTATTTATCAGACGGAACTAAATTAGGTACAATTGTGAGCTATACTGATGGTGAGTCACCGCAGTTTACTCATTTAAGATCTTTGATGCTAGCGTATGTTTCGATAAATCTATTATCAATAATAAACAGATTTCGTCGTTATGCAGTCAGATTCGCGACAGATTCATTTTATATAAATAAAAAATATGCAGATTCGTTAAAACAACTGCATATTAACAATCATGCATCATGGGGCGAATGGAGAATAAAATGTGAAGATATAATTAGTTATTCTGAATCTGCCGACGTTGAAATTGCAGAGACATATTAAAAGAATAATCAAATACCAGGATTGTCATCGGCACCATCTGTATGTGATCTTGTGGCTAGACATAAAACTGTTTATCTTAATGGGTGTGGTGGTTCAGGTAAAACAATATGCGCGATTGAATCATTTAATAATTGTTCTGATATGATTGTTTTGACACCGACACATAAACTCGCCAGGGAAATAAAAGAATGAGGAGTAAAATCATGTACATACCATAGTTTCTTTAGATGGTGCGGAGACGCATGAACTCCATCGCGGATGGGTGAGAAATACATTCCTAAAATTATTATCTGGGACGAGATATGCACGGTGTCGCTAGAGGTATTAAAAATATTTCTTGATTGGCTGTTATTGAAGAATTCTGCTGTGATAATGTGTGGTGATCATGGTCAACCGCCACCTTTCATTGGATCATCTCCACATGAGTGGCTGAAAACATTTATAGATTATTACGAAGAAATAACTGATGACCATAGAGCTATTGATAAATCACTAAAAGAGTTTAAAAAGTTAATAAGACTACAGCCAGATAAAATACAATGTGAGATAATGTGTAAAGTAATTCCAGAAACTTCTATGAATGATTTTTGGACTTTATGGAGACCTGCTGATTTGATAATTGCAAGTAGAAAAATAGTTCGCGATACACTTCAACAACAATTATTTACGTTACATAAAGAAAAATTTTCAAATCTACCGGTACCTTTGTGTTATCGCCCAGCAGATACTCGACGACAGAATGTTGATGTTGAGATTCCTGGTGGTGGAATACAAAATCTTGTGTTAAATGATATTGTTTTAGTTGTCGTTAATGTTGTTGAGAGCGCGTTAAGCATGGATAAATCGCCATGGACGTTAGGATACGCTATAACGATTCACTCGTCACAGCGATTAACTATTACTGATACAAATATTTGGATTGTCGATGATCGTATTGAGTGGTCAAATTTAGTTTATCTTGCAGTGTCTCAAGTCAGAAGAATATCTCAACTGCATAGGGTTATCATGGATTGCGTAATAACCGAAGAAATCACTAACAACTTTGTCGATATCAATAAAAAATTAGCGAGTTATAAACAATGTGACAAAAAAAAAAAATTGCGATTTTAATATTGATGCTAAATTTATTATAACACTAAAACAACAACAGAATAATCATTGTGCAAGTTGTAACTGTAATATGCTGTGGCAGTATTCAAATAATAATCCAAGACAATTTACCGTTGATAGAATTAATAGTAGTCTTGGTCACACATGTGAAAATGTGATGCTGACCTGTCTTGAATGTAATCGACGTCGAGGTGAAAGTTTACAAAAGTGAATGCGGTGGTAATTGTGTGTCTTTAGGAATTATTTGTAATTGTTCGCGTACAAATCCACGCTGAGGAGCAGTTGAATCTAATCTGTAGATTGCAGGTCTACCTGTGGACCTTACCACGCTAGAAATTTTGTGTGTGGTCACACTCCAGATAGGATTAGTTGCTCTTTTTCTACCTCCTTCAAGTTCACCAGGTTCATATAAATATCTTACAGTAACATTACCTAGTACTGGTTGAGAAGAAGATTTACGTTGTATTGGTATATATTTTGTTGTGATCGCATTAGAAGGTTTCATAGAAGTTGCACGAGTCATTTCATTGTTTAACGCAGCTATCACACTTGGTAACCTTGCAACCCATTCATGAGATCTCTCCATGGACTTAAAGTCAGCGGATATTTCCTTTGCATACTGGTATCCAAATAACCGCTCAGCAAGTGTTTGATTAAATCGGTCAACGATTGCCTGATCACGTCGAATTTCCCTGTGTCCTCGTCTGATTTTAACATTATGTCGCTTCATCAACGATGATACTGCACCAAGAAATTCTTTGCCAGGATCAACCTGTAGCAGTTGTGGCCATCGTAGACCACCACGTTGATAAATGCGTTCAAACGCAGATGCAACTTCAGTTGCTGTTTTAGTTGATAGTGGTTCTGCTTCTTTATATCTACTCGCAACATCAACGACGGTTAACGCGTATCTGTATGTGTATTGACGTCTGCCAATTTTAATGGCATCATGTGGTAAAAACAAAATATCTGCTTGATGAACTTCATTAGGGGTACTGACATCAAAATGTGCATACTGAATTTTTTAGGTGGACGTAGATAGATTTGCCATATTGCCTGTTGTGCTAACCACACTGCAGCAACATCACGTGAGACTTTTGCTGCTTCAGCAAGTTTACTAATCGCTGCTTTACCTCTCCAATATCCTCTTGGGCTATAATAAACAGATTCCATTATTATGATAATAATCAGCTGATTAATTACCAGCCCCTAACATTATTTTACCTTTCATACCAGCTTTTATCAGGAGAGCAGCTAATTTTTCTCGAAGTGATTTATCTTTTACATTATTTATGGCATGAATTAATTTTATATCGGCGAGATGTCGTTGTTGTAAATCTTTACTTTTATACGCAACATCATGAATGTGACACGTTTGATCAATTGCGTTTATTGGATACTCTCCAGGTCTTGGTTGGTCTTGGTTATCGAGTCGGATATCGAGACGAGTTCCAGGACCTCAATAATTATATCCAGGTAAATGTTTTTCACCAGGATACTTTGCCCATGGAGCTCTTGGTAATTTACCTAACGAAGCAGCGATATCTCCACCTGTCTTTAATGAAATAAATTTATATTTTTTTGTACCACATTTCACACACCTGCCTGTAAGTGCGCGCCTGTTATTTTTTTTTATTATTGTCGTTAATCCACTGGTATGAGTGGGTGCTCTACATCGAACACAATATAAATCCATATTACTATTAAAAGGATATAACTGACTTCTCAGCAACACGAAAACAAGAGCCAGTCAAGCATCATCCAGCGCTACCAAATTCTATCAGAGCAATTATACTTGGCCCATCTGGGTCTGGTAAAACGCAATTATTACTTAATCTGATAATGCGATGGCTCAAGTGGGATAAATTATATTTAGTAGCACCATCTGTAGATGATCAACGATGTTACGAAGTACTTAAAGATTTTAATGAAAATGCAAAGTCGCTGACGTGTCCTGATAATGATGCTATTGATTTTATTACCGATATCAATGAAGCTCCATCCATAAATGATCTTGATGGATGTATCAATAATCTCATAGTATACGATGATGTAATGCTGGACAAACAATCCAATCCAGCTCGGATATTTTCACAAGGCCGTCACAAAAATACAGACGTGATTTATTTAACTCAGAAATACACACAAATTCCAAAAGTGATCAGAGACAATTGCAATATCTTAATTGTGTTTAATGGAGTAGATAATTATACTTTACAAAATATTTATTATACTTGGTGTTCAGGGGACATGGACATGATTAAGTTTAAAAACTTCTTTTCAAAAGCACAAGCGATTCCATTCGGATTTATAACGATAAATTTACATGACCCAAGATCTAGGTATCGTATAGGTCTGGATAAAATCTTTGGTTAATTACAGCAGCAGAGGAGGTGAACGACCAGCGCGTAAACGAAACATTCCTAAAAATAAAAATGCGCGTCAGAGAAAAGTAACAAAATGAGCTAACTAGTTAGAGGTTGTGGTTTAACGTTATTGACTTTAAGATTTCCTTTTCGTAGGAAGGCTTATTTTTCATAAATAAGGCCTCGAACAAAAATGGTCTGTTCACCTCCTCTGCTGCTACACAATGTCCTTGATTCAGACCAAGATAAATATGTTTACTTCCATTAATAATGATCCTATTATTAAATCCATACTCATAGAGAAAATATCAGCTATGTATTAGTTCATGTCTAAAATACAATTGTCTATAGCATATAATGAATGTAAGAAAACAAACTAACAAATGGAAATTAAATATACATAACTTAAGAGCACAGATCAATATTGCTTTCACTAACTGATGTTATCAATACTGCTCTCATATCCAGGAAATTCCCAATATCTTTCAAAACTGTCACTGGTAAGCCTCTGCTGAAGAAACTGACACTTAACCTGAATGATTTAAAGAACTAGTGACCTATTTCTAACCTCTCATTCATTTAAAAAATCTTAGAAAAAGTTGTTCTATCCCAACTTGTACCTCATCTAAATTCAAAGAGTCGTTGTAGCAATGTACAGTCTGCATATTGCCATCGCAATAGTAATGAAACTGCACTTCTGAGAATAGTTAATGACCTCTCTGCTTTGGATAGGGGAAAGATTACAGTCCTCACTTACTCGACTTGTCTGTGGTATTTGACACAATACCCCAAGATATATTACTTCACTATTTCCAACACATATTTGGTATTCATGATACAGCCTTATTATGGTTCAAGTCATACTTACTCAACTGGACACAGACTATCTTTGTAAATGGAAAATATTCCAGCCCAGTTGATCTGTGTTTTGGTGTTCCACTAGGCTCTGTTTTCAGCCCATTTCTCTTCATTCTATACACTCAGCCACTCTAAAGTGTCATAGATCAACATATGGTGTCTCACCAACTGCATGCAGATGACATTCATATATATATATATATATATATATATATATATATATATATCTATATCTAGTTACCCAGCTGAAGTTGAGGTTGCATTCCAAGGCATAGAGAGGTGATGTGAAGTCATGAAGTCTGATGTGAAGTCATGGATAACATGTAACAAGCTGCAGTTGAATGATGATAAAATGGAAGCCATCCTGATCACCAGGCTTTCTTATGCACATTCTTTACCTCAAATAATAAGTATCAGCAATACCAACATTAAATATATACTGTATGAAACCTAGGTG
Source organism: Megalonaias nervosa (assembly GCA_016617855.1). Classification (NCBI taxonomy): domain Eukaryota; kingdom Metazoa; phylum Mollusca; class Bivalvia; order Unionida; family Unionidae; genus Megalonaias; species Megalonaias nervosa. The sequence goes on along the minus strand of JAECUM010004809.1, from coordinate 74,246 downwards.
CCACTCTCAACAGTATGCTCTCATTACAACAACATGTAAGAAACATATGCAAGGCTGTATATCTGGAGCTGAGTTGAAGTTCAAAACATGGTAGAATATAAAGAATTGAGAACACCTCCCCTCTGCTGTAACCTTCACCGACTACCCATTCAATCCAGAAGCAAACACAAATTCTGTTCACTGTGCTAGATGTCACTGTCTGGCTGCAGTCCAATATACCTACCTGACCTCATCCATGTGTACACTCCATCTAGAAACTTATGTTCCTCTTCTGACATTTGCATTCTCATTGTTCACACTGTTAAAACAAATTCATATGGACAATGTTCTTTTGCTTACCAAGGCCCTTGGATCTTAGACACAAAGACATGGTGTCCTCATTCAAGTTTGCTCTTAAAACACACCTATTTTGACTACAAGAACAGACTTAAAAATGTTTACTTTCTTAATTATATTCAGCATGTTTTTGGTTTGTAATTTCATGGTGTTTGTTTTTGTAATCTTATCACTATATGTTTTTATGTGTTAGTGTAAAGCACTTAGAGCTTCTAAAGATCAGGTGCTTTACTAAGTCCACATTATTATTATTATTATTATTATTGCATTCCCCTTTCTTTTTTCTGCATCTGCATTTCCTTCTCCTTCTTTCTGAATCTGCATTTCTTTCTCTTCTCTCCACATCTGCATTTGTATTTCCCTCTTCTCTTTTTCTCTCACTCTATCTGAATTTGCATTTCCATCATTTCCTTCTAAGGCTGAAGTTTTCTTAATTCCAATTCCTTCTGTATCTTTTTTAACTGTTAATTCCTTTAATTTCTCAACAAAACCAGACAGAGTCTTTGCAATCAAATCTAAAGCACTATTTTCCAAAATTTCTTTCCCACCAAATATTGAATCAAAATATTCCTTATCTCTTCCTTTGTTAAAGATGTTTTCCCTTCTGAAAGATCATGTCTGGCAAGCTCAACAATTCATATCCTGGATGAGCCCCCACTTTCTGTTATGACTCTAGGTCTTAAAATATTTAACAGAAAGTGAAATGCACAATTAATAAAATCAAATTTATTTCCCTACAATACAAATTGATAATTCATGCAATACTTACAGTATTATGACAAAAGTTAAGCACACAATGAATTATGTTGTTGTTGTTGTTGTTGTGGGGCTTAACGCCATTTTTCAGCACACGATAGGCTATACATGGCGGCCAGTATTAATGGTGGAGGAAGAAACTGGGAAATCCCCGGAAAGAACCACCGGCCCACGAGAAGCTACTGGCAAGCTTTCTCACACATCCACATTCGCCGAATCACAATGAATTAAATAAACATAACAAACAGAGATCCCTGAAAGTGTTTGTTATGGGATAGATGTCTGCTATATACCAAAAGTGTATGCTTGTGAAAATGTTCTGATCAACACCTTTATACACTCACCTGTTGTCTCCACAATCAGGTCCAGCTGTCCACTGTATACCACTACTTTTAATGGGGTATTCATTATTAGTGAATTCACTGTAAACAAAAGATAAAGCTGGTTCAAATACACTGAAAAAGATAATTTCTCTGCATAAGTTCTACTTTATTATTGTTTTAATCCCATCATTATAAAAGAACTACAAGAGCCAATTCCAAAGTGCGTTAACTAAATGCTGTTTCTAAGAAATAAGTGCCTACAAATGTAAATATCCATAAAAATGGGTATAAAGACTAGATGTTTAAACTGTGAAGCATCAATTTTGTACCAATGGCCTGCTATCAGTATCAAGCAAGAAAGTTACCTAACAGCAACTAAGAACCAACAAAACAGACTACAAACATTCTTTCCAGTCATTTAGGTTCATGCAAGGACCTTTTGAAAAGTTTAATAAAATTTACCTCAATTAAAGTACAATCTTTTGAAAATTTTAATAAAATTTACTTCAATCAAAGTACAAACTTTTGCCAAAAAAAGACTTAATAAGTAGCTAATTTAGTTTCAAGCTTTAAACTGAGCATAAATATCTGGCACTTTACTGTGTTGGAGAAGTGTTATGTTTGATACAGTTCATATGATAGTAAATAATATCATACCATTTCACTAAGTAATTTTGGTGCTCTTTTTGCACACATTTACATTAGATTTAAGTGAACAGTCATGAGATTATTTATTGCAAAAATTGAAAAATGTAGCATAAGGTACTTTAGAAATGTGTACACCTATATCTGTTACTGGTTTCATGAAATCTTCTGTTTGTTTCTGAAAGACCATATCAGATTGCCCTGTAAAGAGAAAAGGTATTCAATGGAACAACATGAATATAAAATTAAATCTGATGGGAGACACAGAATTTGATAATGACTTAAGAAAATCACTTCCTATATCGACATAGAATTTGAAAAGGACTTAAGACAATCACTTTCTGTACAGACAAAGAATTTGACATGGAGACTTAAGACAATCACTTTCTGTATCAACAAAGAATTTGATAAGGACTTAAGACAATCACTTCCTGTATCAACAAAGAATTTGATAAGGACTTAAGACAATCATTTCCTGTATTGATATAGAATTTGATAAGGACTTAAGACAATCACTTCCTGTATCTACCAAAATATGACTTTTAAGTGCAGAGGTGATATTTAAAAGCAGGGGTCTCAAACACACAGCCCATAGACTGCATGTGGTCTGCCAAGCCGTATCCTGTGATCTGCAAAATGACTGGCATCACACGGTGACATGAGAGATAACCAAGGTGGTACAGCCCTTAAGCCATTGAAAATGCACTCATGCGGCCCTCAGGGTAGTTTGAGTTTAAGACCCCTGTTTTAAAGGCTCCATTTTATTAAGTTTTGTGAAATACATATAATCTGTCTGATTAAAATACTGTATGCAATACAATGCATTTTAATAATGCCAAACTATAATAGTGCTTATCAGGAATCCTACTTTAAAACTTTTTGGAATCTAGGAAGCTATCCAGAATAGACAAACGCATTTGGTAGAAGTTACGCTTTTATTCAATCATACTGAATCTTCCTATGGAAGTGTACATAAATGTATACAGCAACAATTAAGGTCCAATGAGTGGGTTTTAAAGCAATGCAAGTTGAAATGCTAGCATATTGGCATCACTATGGAGACAGGTCCTGGGAAGAATACTGCACTAATTTAAAAGTAGATTTAAATAAAAGACTGGTGATCAACTGACCTCCCCATACAACATGTTCAGGAATGATTCTAAGCTTGCGTCTTATGGGACCATTCATCAGCTCAGACAAAGGATCATTATGTAATTTTCCCAGCATTCGCTTGGTCATCCTATCTGAAAAAAATTGGACACAAACAAAATTATAAAGTGGCCAAAATAAGACAAATTTCTTGTGTGCAAAAAATGGTGTATTTAGATAAATGCAATAAAACAGTTGGAAAGATTGTGTGTACCATATATATATATATATATATATATATATATATATATATATATATATATATATATATATATATATATACATATATTAAAAATAACATGGCTTTAAAAAGTGATGGTATAAAGTCATTTGATATACCAATTGTATTGGTGGTGCAGCATAACCCTAAACCCTAACCCTATACCAATACAATTGGTATATCAAACTGTGATCCATCCATTGCACAATAATACGCATATATAAATATTCTTGCAACAGCGCCCTTCCAACTGTGTGACGTATGAAAATAGCAATGAAAAGTATTAATATTCCCCATTTTCTAAATGAATTTTAATATGGTACACAATTTTATTGCAATCCTTTCTGCTTTCCATTCCCCTTCCCCTCTCATGCATAAGTGACAAAATATGCAGAAATCTGGAGTGATATATATATATATATATATATATATATGCACACACCAACCCAGCTCCATAAAGCATATATACCGGTAATGGGATCCTCTGCCAGCCAACACATAATGACAATTTTCTATTAGGTTTCATTACACAGTAAGTTTGCTTAGCATTGATTTATAACTGATATAATCTAGCTTGAACCTGAACAAAAACAGTTGTTATAGTGATTTACTGGTGTTATAGTTATAGTGATTGACACTCTAGTTATAGTGATTGACACTCTAGTTATAGTGATAGACACTCTACTGGTGTTATAGTTATAGTGATAGACACTCTACTGGTGTTATAGTGATTGACACTCTACTGGTGTTATAGTTATAGTGATTGACACTCTACTGGTGTTATAGTTATAGTGATAGACACTCTACTGGTGTTATAGTTATAGCGATTGACACTCTACTGGTGTTATAGTGATTGACACTCTAGTTATAGTGATAGACACTCTACTGGTGTTATAGTGATTGACACTCTAGTTATAGTGATAGACACTCTACTGGTGTTATAGTTATAGTGATTGACACTCTAGTTTTATTGTGATAGACACTCTACTGGTGTTATAGTTATAGTGATTGACACTCTACTGGTGTTATAGTTATAGTGATAGACACTCTACTGGTGTTATAGTGATTGACATCCTAATGGTGAATAAAATGGCAGCTCTGAATATCGTGCAAATTAAATGAATCATGAATGAGTATGGGTGACGAGATCAGACTCAAATTTATTATAATTTGAATAGAATTCTCAATTAAAATGCATAGATTTCAATGCTGACTTTAGTCAAGAAAATTTATTGAAAGGTTAGTACTGCCCATAGGTTTGTCTACATAGCATGTATTTTCATTTTATTGCAATGTTTGCTTTATAAAGGATCATGGTATATTACAAAATGGGCAGATAATTTAAATGACAACAATTCTGAAGTTAGATTTCACCCCAAATCACTGTTGATGGCACTACTAGAATTAAATAATGTCATGCTGACCTTCAATATGATAATGAGACTAAATGTCATTAAACCAAATTTTCTTATTTAAATTAAAAAATTTATTTGCTGATGACCATGATTAAAGTCCTCATGCATTACATTTTCAATATAAAATATTTGTTCACTGTTAGGCACCTTTCATTGTTTATTTTTACATTTTTCAATATAAAATACCTGTTCACTGTTTGGCACCTTTCATTGTTTTTTTTTACATTTTTCAATTTAAAATCCTTGTTCACTGTTAGGACCTTTCGTTGTTTATTTTTACATTTTTCAATTTAAAATCCTTGTTCACTGTTAGGCACCTTTCATTGTTTATTTTTACTGCCATTGGATTCTGATAGTGTTTAGTTTCACTTCTACTGGATTCTGGCAGTGTTTAGTTTTACTGCTATTGGATTCTGACAGTATTTAATTTCACTGTTTTCTAATACTATTTAGCTTCAGTGGATTCTGACAGTGTTTGGTTTCATTACTACTGGATTCTGACTTCTGATATTTTTACAGTGTTTAGTTTCACTATCACTGGATTCTGACTGTTTAGTTTCACTGCTACTAGATTCTGAGAGTGTTTAGTTTCACTGCTACTAGATTCTGAGAGTGTTTAGTTTCACTGCTACTGGATTCTGAGAGTGTTTAGTTTCAGTGGATTCTAACAGTTCTTAGCTTCAGTGCTACTAGATTCAGACTGTTTAATTTTGCTGCAACAGGATTCTGACAGTGTTAAGTTTCACTGGATTCTGACAGTGTTAAGTTTCACTGGATTCTGACAGTATTTAGTTTCACTGGATTCTGACAGCGCATAATTTTCATTATTACAGAATGTAATTGTTCTGTAAAGATATTCAGAAGGAATCTTGTTATCCCAAAGAACCTCCACTTTTCTGCATCTTATGTAACACTCCCAACTGTATAACCTGTAAAGCTCATAATGAAAAGAGCACTTGTCGATAAAAGATAGTTTTTCACGATCTTTGACTCCTTTACATAAGGTTTCACAGAAATTACAATGTAATAAATCTGATCCTGATCTGCCATTGCTTTATGCAATATCAGAAATGGATCTATGTTATTCCATGTTCAGTGAGAATTATACATTGGTGAATATTTGCAATTGATCTTTTCACAGCAAATGAACATAAAGATGAAGACATACACAGGCATTTCCAAGTGGATGTTTTGGGTTTATCTTAACCAATGATATTTCACTTATTATGATCATAGAGTGATAAAAGCAATTCCATGATATAACATTTTTATTAGGATCTACATATACGCCTTTTTTGGAAACTAGGTTACTCCCCTTGAATATGGACTCTACTGTCCACTCAGTGAACATGTCCTTCTTAGCACTTCTGTGGACTATTGCTCAAAATACCTGCAATCTATCACATAGTTAAAGCAAACTGCTGTAAAACATGAAATATGCAAATTAAAGCAACCCCAACACAATGAAGTTTGGAAATGTACTGTTTCAGTTCTGTATATTATTAGATACTATTTCTCCATGAGATGTAAGTAGGCATGGCTGTTTCTTTTTTAATTCATTTTCTTTGGTATGTTTACAAAAGATAGACTGTATATGTAAAAACATCTTGTCTGCTGAAAGTTCTTTTGATATCGAAACCCCTTTAAACAATTCATGAATAACATCCTTTGTGATTATAATAAGCCTTCTTGCAAAGATCAAAGCAATACAAGTGAATAAGTTATGATACTGACATCACCACATATATGCTGCTCAGATACTGTGTTACAGTTAACTGTTCACAATCAAAAGTTGCCAAAAGGCCTGAAAACAGAGAAAGCCCTGCAAGTTAAATTGTATTTCAGCGGATTTTTCAGGTGTTTTATTATTCTCCAGTTCACTTGTCACTAACAGCTAATCTAATTTAAAGTATTTTAAAAATGTTTAAAGCTAATGAACAGAAACAAACAAAACAAAACTTCATTGAAGAAAAAACATAGTCAGGCCTGAGATGTAAGGCATATGAGTCAAGTTTTATTATATATATATAATCAGCCATCATGTTGTAATATAAATAAGATGGGGAAATGAGAAAATGTTAAGAGGCAGAAAATGAGAGAGAGAGACAGCATGGATTATCTATATATTACAAGTCCAAGGAGTATCTGAAGAAAAGTGATTTAAATGAAAACATTTTTGACATGTTTTACTTAATATTTAAATGAGTTGCAAATGGTTGGAATGGAAAATCATCATAGTCAAGTCCTCTATTCAATTTCTAATTCATTCATAATTTTGCTAACAAATATGCTTAAATATTTTACTAATATTTTGTTCCTATTTGTCATTAGCTGTTGATATTTCAAAGTATCTGGTAATATGTCATAATATTTCTTAATCAAATGCAGTCTATCCTCCCTGAAGAATTCACACTCAGAGTGGTACTGGAATTCATCACAAAATATTATTCTGACATTTTATAAATTTTATTTCTTAATATGGAATTTTAGTACTGTGAAAAGTTTAAATGGGTAATTAATTTATGGTTTGACATCATAAAATTCAAAATAGATAAGTACAAACATTTCAGAAATTTTATTAAATATTCTTGCAATCAGACACCTGTTTTATAAATTGTATCTGAATGATTTTTGCTGAAATAGATAATAACTGTTGTGTTAATCACAAAGCAAGGTTTCTTATGGTACTTCTGTTATCATTTGTGTCACTTAACCATACATTACATAATCCTACCTTTCCAAGAATTGTTTCTATATGCACTGTCATTGTATGCTCAAAAAGTCACATGCTTAAAAGGTTCCCTTATCCATGAATGCTATTGTTGATGCATAGTACCTGGAAGTGATAGTTGGTGCTGAAGAGTTTCCCATTCAAGGGCAACAAATCAGTATCTGAAAAGACCTATAGCTAGGATTTTGAAAAACACTAAAAGTGAATCACATTATGATATATAAATTACCACTTTCAAATAACCAGAAATGTATTCATAAAACAGGAATACCCAGCTATCCCCTTTTTATATAACTCTCACGTCAAATGTGCAAGAGAAACTGATATAAATGGAAAATTTAAACAATGAGGTCTGAAACATAGATCACATTGACCTAATTTTGGTAAGGTGACACTGTACTTAACAAGATATAGCCACACAAAATTTCATGCCTCTGTTTCGAATAATGCCACATGAATAGGCTTAAGCACAGAACTTAACCAAAGTCACCGAAACATGATATACAAGTCACAGTAACCTACTTTTGGTAAATTAGTGTTGTACTCAACAAGATACATCTATACAGAACGTTGCATGAATCTGGCAAATAATGTCAGAGAAACTGATATGAATGCACAAATAAACAGAAAATTACTTGTGTGAAAAATAGGTGAAAGTGCCCCAATTTTTAATGGGTGTTATTGTGCTGACCAAGATGCATCCCATATAAAGTTGTATAACACTTTGGCTAATAATGCCAGAAAACTGACCTAAATGCAAAATTTAACCAAAGTCACTTACATGTCAAATATTGGTCAGAGCGACCTACTTTTGGTAGGATGGTGTACTCATCAATATGCATCTACATACATAGAGGATCTCAGATGGGTAATGATTTAATATTGAATTTATGAAATGAGTTGAATAATGTCCAGCTTTTGCAAGCCTTGGTGAGCAAAAGCTGGATATCATTCAACAAGTTTCATAAATTTACTATTAAATCATTACCCATTTGAGATTCTTGTTATCACATAGTTTTTATTTCAGTGGAAATTATTTAGGCAGAAAGAAGAATGAATAATTTCGTTCATTCTGACAGGCATTGCCCCTTTCATTTGTTGTGCATAAAATATAATCCCAAACAAAGTTGAACTAGTAAACGTAAATTGTACTTTTTATACAAATTATAAATAAAAGAAAAAGCTTCCATCCAAATAAACAGAACATTTTATAATGACAAAATCATTTTTCAAAACAGAATGATCAATGCGATGTGATGCCACATTGTTTGATATGGTACACAGTAGGCCTAGAGTACATGTTTATCCTAAAATGTCACTTTCAGAACTAAACATTACATCATTGCAATTTTCATGTGAAATAGGATTACTGGATGCAGAAATTCCCATATTTACTGTGATGCATTTGTGACTGGATATTTGCAGTATTTGATTTGGAACAATAGACTGTTCAGAATATGTAAACAAGTTTCTTTTTGAGTAGGATTTGCATCCCATATATACCGCGTAAATATGCTGTGGTTGGATAAAGTTCTGTCAGTTGGGAGACCCATTTATGTCCATATTCTTCTGTGAACAGAGGTGAGTTTATTTACTTCTGTAAGGTAACATTTAAACCATGCTTGTATATAGGGTGGAGTCTATATCTATGTTACAGATATACTGGCCCCCCCCCCTCCACCATCAAACGAGCAATGCAAATAGTTTTACTTCTTATTATTGTTCTTGTCTTGTAGTTTTACACCATTTTTCTTATGATTATATTGTTATACATGACATAAGAAACCCCTGTGGGAGTAACATATCCATATTCAGACAGCCAAAATAATATTTCCTCAATTTCCTTTTGCAAGTCGAGTTGAAATATGGCCACCAAAATGTTCATTCAAAACAAAATATTCCAGAAGGCAGGGTTAAAAAACTGAAAGATTCCATAAAAATTACCAAACATTAAGTAATTACTTCACGCACACATAGGAAAATTTTAAAATATTAGAAGGTTATCAAGTCAATATTTACTGCTTATTATATGATTCAATTATCATAATACTGTAAACTTAATACATCTATAATTAACTACATGAATGGCTATGATTCTGGTCCTTCTCTTCAAAAAACTCTAATATAACAAAGTCTGTCTGGTTTCCTTCAGCCAAAACTAAAATCAAGTACATTGATAATGCACCATCTTATGAGGGTGAACTGAGCAGTGGGGACATCAGAATAATTTTTCTTCCTCCTAATGTCACCTCACTGTGTCAGCCTATGGATCAGAATGTACAAGCACTAAAGAAAAAATATCACTGCAAGCTTTTATCTACGATCTTTGAGGCGATAGACAATGGAGATGTTATACTAGATAAGCTAAGGAAGTGAACCTAAAAAATGTTATTTTTTGGATTGCACAATCATGGGAGGAAACTGAACCATAAAATTCTGTCAAGATCATGGAGAAAGCTGCATTTGGAAGACAAAAATTTACAAGAAATGGTGCAAGAAAATTGTGATAACCTGGTACCATTGTTATAAAAATTCCACGATGTGAGAAAGTGAATAATGATGTACAGGAATGGATGGAGAAAGACAAGCATCAAGAACTGACTGACCACAGCATAATAGCTCTGGCAAACTGGGATAACAATGAAGATGATGAAGATAATGACACTGGGACTGGACAAAACAGAGAGAATGAATCATAGCAAAGTTTTGGTATTCCGTCCACTTATCCGCCCTGTTTAGGTAAGATAATCAGGACTCTACTATACCAACTTAATGGGATCAATGAAGACCATAGATATATTAAGAATATTACAGTAAGACAGCATTCTACATTTAATTTCATTCTTACCAAGAAGCCCTTCTCCTTCAATTGCTGGTTCTGATCCTCCCCATTGCAGAATATTATAGAAATTGACTCCATTTGACTTTAGTTCCACAACATTTTGTGCTGACCCCCAAGCTTCTGTGGCTTGTGTCCAATTTCCCATTTGTATGGCTTGTGCCACCTTCTCAAGGCTACTGTTCACTTCCAGATACCCACTCAAATCAACAAGGGACTAAACAGACAGAATGAAGGGATTATACACACTGTGCCATGTTAAAATGTTTATAAGAACATACAGTAAGTGTGAACCTAAAGCAAACTTATATTCAGTTAAAAACAAACAACTTGGCAAACATTTGGTAAATTAAGTTGAGTCTGATTACCATTCTTATTTAAACAATCACATACTTAAACAATTATTTCATAAGTACCTGAAAATAAATGTCTTCCAATGGAGTATTTACAAGATAAGATATAAAACAAGAACTGTGTTTTACACTTATATTGAGTGTAGTGTCATACATATAAATGAAGTACATATACACTTTTATAACATGTCCCCACACACCCCACACAAGCATGAGTAAAACAACAAAATGAAGTTTAGTATAAAATGTGGTTTTGTGACATGGCCCCACACAAGCATGGGTAAAACAACAGAAATGAAGTACAGCAGAAACTATACTTTTATGAAATGGCCCCACACAAGCAAGAGTAAAACAACAGAAATGAAGTACAGCATAAACTGTACTTTTATGACAGGGACACACACAAGCATAAGTAAAAGAACAGAAATGAAGTACAGAATATACTGTGCTTTTATGACATTTCTCCATACAAGCATGAGGAAAACAACAGATATGAAGTACAGTATAAACTGTGCTTTTATGACAAGGCCCCACATAAGCGTAAGTACAACAACAGAAATGAACTAAAGTACACATTGTGCTTTTATGATATGGCACTACACAAGCATGAGTAAAACAATAATTACTGGTAGATTCAAATGATATGCATACTTTTTATTTTTGAACCTGCCAGATATTTAAAATCACAAGCCATAACATAGTTTGGACAAAATAGAAAGAAGATATAAAAAGAGAGGCTAAGTCAAGCAATGCATTACTGGTAGCTTATACATGTGATATTACTAGTAAATTGTACATGTGATATCACCAGTAGATGACATATGAGATATTACCTGTAGATTATACATGTGATATTGCCAGTTGATGATACATGTGATATTACCAGTAGATTATACATGTGATATTGCCAGTAGATTACACATGTGATATTACCAGTAGATTATACATGTGGTATTACCAGTAGATTATACATGGGATATTACTAGTAACTTGTACATGTGATGTTACCAGTAGATTATACATGTGGTATTACTAGTAACTAATACATGTGATATTTACCCAATATCATAAAAACACAAAACAATAACCCTGATGCCTGAAAGGCAAATATAAAAAATTCTTTCATTTTTGCAGTCAGATATCTGTCCCAATGATTGTTCAGTCCAAGCAATGGCAAAACTCACCTAAAACTATTGACTGTCCCAAGCAATGGCAAAACTCTCCTAAAGCTATTGACTGTCCCAAGTAAAGGCAAAACTCACCTAAAACTATTGACCATCCCAAATAATGGCAGAACTCACTTAAAACTATTGACTGTCCTAAGCAATGGCAAATCTCACCTAAAGCTAATGATTGTCCCAAGTAATGGCAAAACTCACCTAAAGCTATTGAGTGTCCCAAGTAATGGCAAAACTCACCTAAAGCTAATGATTGTCCCAAGTAATGGCAAAACTCACCTAAAGCTATTGAGTGCCCCAAGTAATGGCAAAACTCAACTAAAACTACTGACTATCCCAAGTAATGGCAAAATTCACTTTAAACTATCAGCTGTCCCAAGCAATGGCAAAACTCACCCAATAGTCTGTCCCAAGTAATGGCAAAACTCACCTAAAGCTATTGAGTGTCCCAAGTAATGGCAAAACTCACCTAAAGCTAATGATTGTCCCAAGTAATGGCAAAACTCACCTAAAGCTATTGAGTGCCCCAAGTAATGGCAAAACTCAACTAAAACTACTGACTATCCCAAGTAATGGCAAAATTCACTTTAAACTATCAGCTGTCCCAAGCAATGGCAAAACTCACCCAATAGTCTGTCCCAAGTAATGGCAAAGCTCACTAAAGCTATTAACTGTTCCAAGTAATGGCAAAACTCACCTAAAACTATTGACTGTCCCAGTAATGGCAAAACTCACTTAAAGCTATTGACTATCCCAAGTAATGGCAAAACTCACCTAAAACCATTGACTATCCCACGTAATGGCAAAATCTCACTTAAAGCTATTGACTGTCCCAAGTAATGGCAAAACTCACTTAAATCTATTAACTGTCCAGTAATGCAAAACTCACTTAAAGCTATTGACTGTCCCAAGTAATGGCAAAATTCACCTAAAACCATTGACTATCCCATGTAATGGCAAAACTCACTTAAAGCTACTGACTGTCCCAAGTAATGGCAAAACTCATCTAAAACTATTAACTGTCCCAGTAATGGCAAACTCACTTAAAGCTATTGACTGTCCCAAGTAATGGCAAAACTCGCTTAAATCTATTAACTGTCCCAAGCAATGGCAAACTCACCTAAAGCTATTGACTGTCATAGGACCAGAGAAGATTTCCAATAGTGTAACTATGTAGTTGCCACAAGGTTGATAATCTAACTTTGGTATCCAATCAACACTAGCTTCATAATCCAACTTTTATATGATGATATGAAAAAACTGGTACTCTCTCAATGGTATACACAATCTGAACACTGTTCCCATTTTCTGCTCAAGTTTCTTGGAATAGGCTTTAATTAACTACAGAGGTTTCTATTATATGACCAACTTTAATTAACTACAGAGGTTTCTATTATAAGACCTGTTTGATTTTTACTTCATTATTCTTGTCTTGCTTGAGATACAGCATCAATTTTAAGTCTGTTGGGGGATGAGACAGGTGTGGGTGGGGAAAGGACAATTTAATTTATATCCCAATAAAGATGTTAGGGCCTGTATAGCACAGTAGTAATGCATTAGCTTGACATCTTAACATCCAAGCTTCAACAAATGCATGGTTGCATGATCACCAGACCAAAGTTGAGTTGCTTCCTCATAGATCTCTAAGACCACATAATGCCACAGGGATGATTGCAACAATACAATTTTCAGTTCCCCCATCTTTGGAATTGGGAATTTATTATAATGAAAGGTGTATTTCATGGATTGTTTACACAGGCTTATAGTTTCTGACCTACTGTGCCTCATCAATCCTAACTGCTGTAGCAAGTTAGATGTCTCTCCATAGCAGATTAAAAAAATAATATTATACAGGTTTGTGTATAGTGTAAATCAAAATTAGTTACCATTTTTACTTTTGTTTTTGTTTGTAGAGATGTTGCCTTAAATAGTAGCAGAAGTAGAAGTTATTCTTCTTGTTGTTTTCTTGGTATTGATAAAATTGTTTTTTCATGACAAGTCCTTAATATTAAGTACATTTATCTGTTTATTCATATAACATAATAAAAAAATTCAGACTGCATTATAATAATCTTCTTTGCTACTTATAGGTGTTATTGGAATATAGGTGCCCTATGATCATAGTACCATTAGTTTGACATCAAATTAAAGTTCTGTTCTATTTTAAAGGATTGGAATCTTTATAGCATATTTACCATGCAGATGCAAGTCAACAAATCAGAAACTATTAAAAAAATTATACTCCCCTTTCAATAAAAAAGCATGAAACTGATTGTCATAAAAACCTCCAATGATTTAGTTCATTAGAAGCAGAGTAGTCAAAAAAGTAGCTACATGATGGACTACATGTCTCCTATCATACCTTGGCATATGAATCACCGACCATTTATTGAATCCGGACAATTCAAAGCACAAAATTTGTGTATCAGTCATTACCAGTATGTATTGTAAACTATCCAAACAGACAGTAAAATAAAAACTCTTATTAAGAAAGGAACACTTATCAATCACTATGAAAATGTAGGATCTATCTGCTCATTGGTCACTTTTTTGATAATGCATATATTATGATGAATCTGAATAGTGTCCATACTATGGAGTGATTTAGCAAAATATCTTATTTGGTCCAAAAAGTGAAGTTCACTTTGCCTTGCATTGACTCCATTTTGTTTCAAAACAGTGCATTAATAATCAATTTAAAATGTCAACACAAGTCAGTTTTCCCTTCAAAGAGAAAGGTGGAAAGTTTGAAAAAGAAGTTGTATACACTTTAGTTAATTTTTGGTGTTATTTTATGGTCATAAATAATTGAAATTATAATGTTATTGACAGAATTCCCATCTCCCCCAATTAACATCTGAACCTTGGAAAACAAGTGAAAAATTCAATTTGTTTAGCTCAACCTGAAACAAATTATGACCCACTGGACATATCCAGGTCCATTACTAATAAAAGTAAGTACTTATCCAATATTTCTTCATACTGATGTATGACTAATGGACTTTGCAATGGAAAACTGTTTCCAATTTACAACAGTAACATATTTTTGATATTGTGGTGAAGCAGTATCAGAAGAATGTTCAAATCCCATAGCCCGACATCTGGGACTAGACATTTTCCAAGCCAAAGTAGTTGTTGTTGTTGTTGTGGGGCTTAATGCCATTTTTCAGCACACGATAGGCTATACATGGCGGCCAGTATTAACGGTGGAGGAAGAAACCAGGAAATCCCCGGAAAGAACCACCGACCCACGAGAAGCTACTGGCAAGCTTTCTCACATATCCACATTCACCGAATCCTAGACTCGAACCCACGCAGACAGAGGTGAGATGGCAGTGATCCGTAACGGAGAGCGCTTTAGACCACTCGGCCACTCGGGGCCCCCTAAGCCAAAGTAGCAAAATTTTCTAAGGCACAAGTCCAGGGCAAGTGCTTTTTTCCTATTTTAAAACAAGTCTGGCAAAAGCTAATTTTCATACTTGAATCACTTATCTGACCATTTATACCCTCTGGGTATAATGAAAGCATGAATCTATCTCCATTTATTCATTGACTTCCTTGATACTACAGACCAAATTTATCAGACAATTAAAACACTTGTAACAAACAAATCTGGCATGACTATGTAGTATTGCTTTAAAAGACCCTGTTATGTTTACTCAACAGATACTCATGAGCGAATCACCCTTTGATTTCAGTTCACCAAATCAATATAAAGAATTCAAAGAAAGACAATTTATCACTGTAAGCATCCATTTCCTTTATGAACTGATTAGATGACAGTAATGAGTTATTAATTTTTTTTAATTGATTATACAGAGATTAACTTTAATGTGTAGTACAGCATTTGAAGAGAAACAATTATGTTAAAAAAGCAGTGTCTGTGTTCACATTTAAACAACAAAAACTTTGTTATAATCACTTTAGTAGAAGTAGTTGTTGAATAAAATGATCTTTTCTATTTGCAGAAAGTGAATGACTAAATTATTTTTGCAAGGAAGATCATAAGGATGATTCACAGAAGGAAAATTCACTTAAAAGTGGAAGAAAAAAATGTAAGGCTACCACTGAATGTGAGTTAACTATTCTTCCAAAGAGACATAAGCCACACAATGTCACACACAAAATGTCAAAAATGACACAAGAGAAAAATAAAAGGTTGGAAATTCATCCAGTGTATTTGTAAATAGAACAGACAAATCCAGGATTTAATCAAGCAAGTCTCAGGAGAGATCTGAACCTCATAAAGCCTGTGCAGAACAGTATATTCATGAAACTAGACAGCACATGCAGAAAATTCCTGAAGCTAGTGTTGCCGACAGTCCACTAGGAAAGACCAGATTTTAAAACTAAATGAGAATAAAATGCAAAACAAATAAAATGAGAGCTCTCTACCCTAGTCCAATACAGAAAACCATTTTTTGATATGGAAATGATTTGTGCACTCCAGGAGAAGAAATGGTCTTACACTGGGTGCTAATTATGAGAACAAACTCAGGGCAAGAACTTTGTTCTGTCAAGTGATTGAGTCTTGAGAGAAGAAATTAAGGAAGGTCTGAATTCCAGTAAATTTATTTCCATTCTTGCTGATGGAAGTACTTATGCTACCATATCAGAGCAAGAAATAGTGTATACAAGATTCCTTGACAGTAACAAAAACTAAAACATTAAGCCCTTGGAAGAAATACATATGTTTTGTACTGTTTATTTCATTTTAATATTGATTAAAATTCATGCATCTCATCAAGTCTTGGCAAGAGACTGAAATTTTGGGACAAGTAAAAGTGCAGATGGGACAAGTGAATTTTCTGAAACCACTTGTCCTGGATGAGTGTTGCAAAACAAAATTTGATCAACCCAAGTATTAGTATTTTTTAAACATTTTTTGATAGTACTTCATCATAATTTTAGTTATCTGATATGAAAATATGCAAAAACAATAGTTCCAAGTGACTATTTTGAACACTGTACACCCATTTATTTGAATAATTTCATCAACTTCACTGTATTCTTGCTGGATAGAAGGTAATTTCATTTAAATATCAGAATCCAGCTTGGATCTTGACTAATTATGATTAATGCACTTCAAAACATTGCCAAGTTTTGTATAATTACAATAACTTCTAGTAAGAAAAAGGTAAAATGATGGTTCCCATTTGGTAACACCTTTTACAGAATGATATGACTGGAATTAGGGAAAAGTTCCAGAAACAAAATGTACTAACATTCAACTGGAATATTTCAAAATAAAATTTCTTGGACTGTCACCAGAAAAAATATGAATGCGAGGTGGTCCTAATTAATGTAGCAGAGTATGTTATACATGAGGTAATAAACTTCATGTATGCTACAAAAATGCTGAATATTCAGACTGTTTAAAGTCTACACATTATTAATGCTCAAGGTTGGTGGTAAAACTGTCTTACATTAGTGTACAAGTAGGGACCCCATCCAAGTGTGGAATCTATTGGCGATATCCAGGAGTCTCCCATGGCAAACCCCTTAAAGTTACACTTAATATCTCCAGTTGTGATAGCCTGTAATGAAATAAAATCAATTTGTAGTAGCAAAAATTAAAGCAAGAAAACTGCTAATGGTGGTATGAATTCAAATTTAAAGCATATTGGTAAAGTCCTGCTCATTTTACAAATTTTAAAATAACACAGTGGATCATGAAATATGTATCACAGTGACTAATTTATGTATAAAAAGTGTTGCATTTACCACAGCACATCTACCTACGAAATACATTACTATGCAGGTAAGAGCATCTAAGAAAGCAAATTTTTATCTTGTCACAGTATGCAAAATTGAAAACTTTTCGTGACACTGGGAGGGTGGATATGGACGTGAAACTATTCATCAGACAGATTCACCCACATACCTGTATGATACATTATATATGCCATATCTAGCTCTATGCTTCACGCACATACCTGTATGATGTATTATATAAGGCATGTCTAGCTCTATGTTGCACACACATACCTGTATGATGTATTATATAAGGCATGTCTAGTTCTATGTTGCACACACATACCTGTATGATGTATTATATAAAGCATGTCTAGCTCTATGCTGCACACACATACCTGTATGATGTATTATATATGGCATATCTAGCTCTATGCTGCACACACATACCTGTATGATGTATTATATAAGGCATGTCTAGTTCTATGTTGCACACACATACCTGTATGATGTATTATATGTGGCATATCTAGCTCTATGCTGCACACACATACCTGTATGATGTATTATATATGGCATATCTAGCTCTATGCTTTCACACACATACCTGTATGATGTATTATATAAGGCATGTCTAGCTCTATGTTGCACACACATACCTGTATGATGTATTATATAAGACATATCTAGCTCTATGTTGCATGCACATACATGTAATACTTTAAGAGTCCCAGCATTTCAGATCAGACAAAATATTCTGCAAGATCTGAATTTTTTTCAAGCTTATAAGTTATTCATGTATACCAATGTCAAATGCAACCAAGCTGTCCAGTGGATCACTTTTACCATATGTTAATAAGATGTGCATTATATTATGACTCAAGTAACAAGTAACTGAAATGAGTGAAATGCAACAAGCTTTGTAAAATTCAACAAATAATTTATTTCCCTACAATACAAAGTGAAAATGTACAAAACAAGGAACTTGCAAATTAAATCCCAAATAATCCTAGAATTACAGACACAAGTCCTAATGATTAAAGTTCTGAATAAACATTAGTGGAAATCCAAATTAAATCCAACGTTCTAAGTATGCATGTGTTTGTGGTGGCCTGTGTAGCGGTGATATGCCAAGTCTTTTGTTGAATCACAATAATACAATCCAAGAATATATCCATATAATTTTCAATAATAATTCAAGTCTCTATTTCAAGAATGTTATTTCTGAGCACTTTGTATTTCCAGAGAAGAATCACTTGAATTAAATAATTTTATTAAATTCCAGCCCAGCTGAATAACTGGACACAACAATAATATGACTGATTCTGCTCAGATCTTACAGCATGAATAATTAATTGCTAGGAAAACAAGATTACTCAGGTCACAATTAGCATTTTCTAAAAATAACTATTACCTAATGGAAAGTTTCCTTCTGGAACACTCCAAATGCTTACAAGATAAAATCTTAGTTATAAACAAAGTCTATTTCTAAATTTATAATGAAATGTTGTAAACAACAGGTCGATGTTGCCTTTCAAGGAGAATTTCCAAAATTCTAGACTCAGATTGAGATAAACACGTTTACTTCAAAACCAAAATCAATGATTCAGGTCAGGTAGAAAATGAACTTGATTTTGGACAAAGTCAAGTCCAAAACACAGTTATCCATAGCATATAATGAAAACAAAATAAATCTTAAAACCTAACAAACAAACAATGTAAATTAAATATACCTAACAATCTGATAGAATAAGCACACAGTAAGGACTAAAATGATATATAATGTATTCAATCTATACATTTTTGCTCAAACACGCACTCTGATATTAAACACTTGAATGGGATGGTCCTTTGGTTGAAAATATCACTACTTTAGTTTAAAATAGCAATGGTGTGAGACCAAGCAATTTCCATTACAGAACCACTGAATTTACCAGTCTGAAGTCCTTTGGATTAATTGCCAATTTGTGACAATGTTTACATAAAATGATCCAGTGTATCTAATCCAGGAATTGTATTGCTTAGACTTTCCAAGTTTGATAAACTGATTTATTTGACAACATTTACAATATCACATGTTGATTAAATGCACGGTAAGCCAGTTTCCAAATAGAGCACTTGAATGTTTCATTGTATTGTAATATTTAAGCAACCAGTCTGCTCTAATTGTCTCACACTGCCCTATATGCAGTGAGATGTAATGGGAACTTGTGAATTAATGTTCAGTTGTTTTTTTTACACATCCCAAATTACTCACTCACTATAGTTTCAACACCTGCCACACTAAATATAGGACTTGCCACTAATTTCCAAAGGTCCATTTCATCCCTTGCACTAGGAACAAATCATAGCATAGCAAATCTCGTATTCTGATCTTAGTGATAAAGTGTTGTGAGATGGTATGAAATTCTGTGAGATTTCTTCTCACATTGTCAGATATTACATGTTCATTGGGTATATGTTTTAGATCAGTATATATGCTTAACATCTACAAAGAATCTTACCTCATACAGAACATCGCTTACTGCAGCAGTCATCTTTCCTCCATAGGACTCGGAGAAAATGAAGAATGGGATAGACTGAAAAATTATTATTGGAAATTTATATGGCATGTAACAAACTTTGCTTTAAAGTTAGATTTTTATGACTGTTGTGTCAGGTCTGCAACAGTTCAATCTGACTTAAATTACTTTTGGTTGGACAGTCAACTCGCCATATACTAATCTACAGTTATATTTTGCGATGTCATCTGCAAAGGCCACCTACCTTCAGAGATCACTTTCTGTTGTTGGATGAGGTAATCATCCAAGACAGGTTTCATTGTATTATAAATATGAGTTATTACATTATTTATTATTTTCATCAAAATACTGATACAATGACAGTTGGTTAATGTTTCCAGAAGTTTTCATGTACAGTTCTTACTAGCTTAGAAGTTGAGTCAAACAACAAACTGCACAGACCCAGATCTGCCATTGTATAATGCACTGGCAGATCTGAATTTATGGAGTTTGTTAAAAGCAATCAACAGAACCAGAAACACAGACCCTGCTGTACTAGTGCATTAAGCAATGGCTGCTTGCAGTTAGATTTGACTTCTAAGCAAGCATAGACAGTAATTTTACAGACTTAATAAGACTATGAAGACATGCAAATGAACATATTACTTCTTTACCTTAAAACTGGTGTTTGTGTCTTAAAGTTTGGACTTATATAACTGCAGTAGAGATATTTTATAAATACATGACATGATGCTTTGATACGAAAGTAGGTAAAACTTAAATGTGACATGGTTCAATGATACTAAAGTATGTAAAGGTTAAATGTAACATGATGCTATGATACTAAAGTAGGTCAAAGTCATATGTGGCATGATGCTATGAGACTAAGTAGGTCAAAGTTAGATGTGACATGACACTATGAGAGTAAAGTAGGTCAAAGTTAGATGTGACATGATGCTATGAGACTAAAGTATATAAAATCTAAATAGTTAAAGTTGGTTCATCAGAAAACAATGCAAGAAAGTTATAGCAGTTTTCACACAGCATTAACCAGACCCCATATTTTCACATGGCATTAACCAGGTCCCTGTATTCTAAAAATGATTTTGGGCATGATACTGAATCTCATGATCAAAATCCCCAAAAATCTGATACAATTCATGGACTGCATATCACACTATGTCACTGAAATTAAGAATTTTGGTGAAGGGACCCAAGTTAAGTTAATTTTAAAAGTTGTACAAGTATGCTTTATTCTCATCTGAGTTACTGACAGTAAAAGAGTCTGACTTTATTCTCATCTGAGTTACTGACAGTCAAAGAGTCTGACTTTATTCTCATCTGAGTTACTGACAGTAAAAGACTCTGACTTCGCTCTCATCATAGTTATTGACTTCAAAATTTTCTGGCTACAGGACAGAACTTGAAATTTCTTGCTCAAAGGATCAGAGAATCTGAGGCATGGAATCATGTCATATATAAACTAAAAAGTGTATAGATTTCTCTCCTAAACCACATAAAATAAAGTCTGGAATCAGGACATGTATCAACTAATAAATAAATATATATATGTCATGGTAAGCATCAGTAATTTCTTTCTTTGTTTTTATACCAATTGTGTATATCTATCTATCTATCTATCTATCTATCTATCTATCTATCTATATATATATATATATATATATATATATATATATATATATATCAGCTTTGCCTTTAAGTCGTTGTGACATTAAATTCATGATCTAGCTTATCCACAACTACCATGAAAATTGGTACCCAACATATTTTAAATTATTCACAGTATGCAGTTGAATTTGGACCATAGATCAAGTCTTGTGTGTGGAAACTTTACATAAATTTTAAGGGTGAGTTGGACAAAGCTGGGAAGTGCAAGAATTTATTATAAAAATTCTGGTTTTTACCTGGAATTGTGTGGCTTTTTCCAAGAAGAAAGTTTTCAGGAGGACAAGAAGATCCCTAGCTATTGTGTCTACATTTGTTGTATAGGCATCATCATTGTCCACATAGCTGAACCCTGCTCCAACAGGATTGTCCACAAACAGTAGGCTGGCTGCTGAAAGCTGAATTACAAAACATGGCTCATTTTGTTGTAATTTCTTCAACAAACTGTCATTTATGGAATATCTTTTTCAACAAGCTAGTGGTAACACACTCACTTAACACCCAAGCTGTCTAGAGTTTTATCTCAAGCTCTGATATATGTAAATGAAAGCAGCTACCTAGTGAAGACTGGTGGTTTAAACCAAGTCCTCCAGATTCCTTAACCTAAAAGACTAAGCACACTATGGCAACATCAACACAGATGATAACATAAATTGTGAGACTTAATGAACCAGAGACATCATTCATTACTTAACAGAGTTGAGTCAATAAATGCATAACACTGCCCCCCCCCCATGTTCCTTCCATACCAGGTGTAATTAGTAATTTGCTCCAATTTTTGAAAGTTAGAGATAACAGAGAATGTACCACTGTACCACTTTATAAGAAATTCAATGCTGATTCTCTCACAGAACAAAATGGATCTTGTGGCTACTTCAAGCCACCAATTTAAAGACCTACTAATATTGATCCATTACTAAAGACCCCTTCTTATCAGAGGCATATCCATGTGCAAAGTCCCCATCCTATCAGAGGCATATCTATGTGTTAAATCTCCATCCAATAAGAAGTATATCAGAGAAAAAACAGTTAAGACAAATTTTTTATAAAACAAGGTAAATTGATTCAAATGAAAATAAATAAGTAAATGAATTCCCAGCATACAGGAACTATTTTTGAGCCATGCAACCAAGCCAAAAACATTACCCATCAGACACAAAACTGTCTCAACATAAAAATTGTGCTCAAAACTTGAAAATTAAAAGCCAAGTTTATCACTGGAAATTGGCATGTACAGAATGTATAAAATGATAATTCGATTATTTTCATGAAGCAAACTTTACTAAAGGCAAAATTATAGAAATTCATAATTTTTAATTTTTTATGGAACATTTATGTTCTCAGATAATTTTGTAAGGGCTGTTCCATTTAAACATACATGGTACCCAAGGAAGGCAGTTTTTTGAAAATATATGTCAGGGTAATTTGGTTTCACTGAGGTAACATTAAAACAAAAAGAAACTTATATATATTACATCTATGGGTAAGTACCCCACATTAAAAGTACCGTCCCTGGGTCCCAGGTATGTTTTACTGGAATAGCCCTAACAATGGGACAAGATGAAGGCTCTGAAAAACACAGAAAGTTTGTGTGAAAGAACACTGTGACATGCAAAAGTAAAATTCCTAGGTACAGTATTCGCACACCCTCCTGTTTGTTTGTACCCACAACTTGTTGAAATGCCAAATAGTTGACAGTGTTTGGGACCAATTGGAACAATCAGGTTAGAAATTACAAATTGAGGAATGAAATGATTAAGTTTTGTGCATATTTGATATCCTTGATGCTTCTTCATTTTAAAGTCAGAAAGAGACGCATAAAAATGGGAGGGTGTACAAAAACTATAGCTATGTTTACCCATGTTGTGTTCCTGGGCTTGAGCATGATATCCAAAGGTCCAAGTTCTGCAAAATTGCCAAATCCTGTTGATGAGCCCCCAGGGCCACCCTGGAAAAAGAAATTGTCATCTGTTGATAGAAATGGTATCATATTTGATGGTACACATTACTCCAAATTTCTTTCACGCACTGACTTTTTAATTAAAACTTTCACTGATAACATGAAATAAAACAACAAGTCTGCAGCAAAGAAACATGGTCACATGCTTTTCTCAGTTAACACTACCCCTAACATCCCAATATGCACATTACCCCCAACATCCCAATATACACATTTACATAAGTGTCCCCAGCTACTCAAGCTCTGCAAAGAGGAAGTGAAACAAACTTTCAAACCTGCACATCTCCATGGTTGGAGACTCGGCTGCAAGAAATACTCATTTCTGTCCTCACTTAACTCAATCCAACAAATACTCATTTCTGTCCTCACTTAACTCAACCCAACAAATACTCATTTCTGTCCTCACTTAACTCAACCCAACAAATACTCATTTCTGTCATCACTTAACTCAACCCAGTACATATATCCACCACTTACACTATAAGTAAAAATACTCAGGCAGCCGATGCAAGCTTGTTAATATAATGGATCCAAACCAAAAAATGTTATGTTCAGGGTGAAGACAGCAGTTAAAACCATTTAATACATATCCCCTTAAATAAATATATATTACAAGACAATGTAACTAACTTGAGGCATTGCAGTTTCACTCCAAGCCCTTGACTTCCCAATGGATTTCATTTGTACAGTGACTCTTTTCATTAATCTGTGTCATTATAATCAAAAGTTTTGATTTTCAATAATTTATCAAGCATCTGTATGAGTTAGACAGTCATCTAGAAAGATAAAAGTCAAAATATTTTTATTTCTCATCTGGTCTAACAGTGTGAAGTTTGCCCCAGGTCTCCAGTATTTTCAAGACAGTGCAACTTTATCGATACATTGCCACACCAAAGTAAAGATGCCAGTGGATATTTCTATAATTATGTGATTACTGTTCAAATGAAAAATGTCACTAACCTAAATCTGAAGAAGAAAGATTCCAAGCATCTTCATAATTTTAAACAACTTCTGTACTAAGTAATCAGAATCAGTCAAACCTCCATTTCTAGAGACTGACTCATGGGAATATTCCTGACTGCTCAAAACACTTGTAAAGTTATTATATCATAACCCCAATTAAAATATTGACTATACAGCTTTTATCTTTTTATTACGTGCTGTATAAATTTCTATGGCATGCATTGTGTACAAGATGACTGGACAGGCAGAGACTTCATACATGTAAGTTAGCAATATTTTTCTTCTGAAAAGCAATTATGTTCTCACAGAAATATCTGCTGGTGTCTTTGAATTAACATGACAACAAATCAATTAAGCAACAGTCTTGAAACTGATGTTGATCTGGGGCAAGTGTAACATGTCTGATCAGTAAAAAAAAATCATAACATTGTGACATTCTCTGATTCTTAATTTCTCTCACAACACACAATGACATGGGATAGCTCATTGTAAAGGATAATTTCTCCTCATTAAAGCAATACAGTGATGATAAAAATGTCACTGAAAACAAAAATGCCATTAAAAAATCAAGACCTTGGTGTGAAATGCCAATTTCTCAATTTAGTATACAAACCATATTTCTTGCTATATACAATGTATTTATATAAGAGGCCATGTGTTAGAAGTTTAAACACACTGATTTCATTGGTTTTGGAATAATTATAGTATCATGTTTGCATCAGGTACCTGTGTTAAAAAAAAACCCACAAAGGTTTCTTTTGTTACAGATTGGCAACAAGTAGGCAAAGTAGACATAAGTAATTAATAACTGATACACAAGAGATATTAAACAATGCTTCAAACTGATGCTTATTAAGTGTACAAAATGCAAACAGATTTATTCTAAAGTTATGAATTTACATCTGCTTGGCTCAGGGATCAGTAAATACCCCCTAGTCAAGTTTACTTTTGTACTGTCAACTTATACTCTATTGGAAATAGAGGACAAATGGTTATCCATGAACAAATGCACAAATAAATGCATCGCCAGATGGGAATTAGAAAAATATCTCTACATGCAATCTTAAACAGAAAAAATACAATTTCTTTTCAAGTTTCAAGATCATCATCATCATCACCAATCCCTTAACCCAAGAGGTCATTGGCGCGCCACAGTTGATTTTACAACCAATTCTCGCCATCTTTCCCTGTTCTCTACTGCCCTTTGGGAGTCTCCAAATCCCATGCCTGTCCACTCCTTAATGTTGTCTTCCCACCTCTTTTTCTGTCTACCTCTTCTTCCGCACCCTCGCACTGTGCCTTGCAAGATTGGTTTTGCCAGTCCAGATGATCTTGAGACATGACCATACCACTTCAATTTGTGCTTTTTTTACAGTGGTCAGGAGGTCTTCATAGGATCCAATGGCTCGTTGGATCCTGTTGTGAATTTCATCATTAGTTACATGGTCAATGTATGAGATGCCCAAGATCTTGCGGTAGCATCTCATTTCAAAGTTTGAATCCTTCTTTGTAGATCTGATGTGAGCGTCCATGTTTCACAAGCATACAGAAAGATGGATATGACAATCAAGCGTATCAACCTTATTTTGGAACCAAAAAGCAATGTTGGTATCTTTCCATATTGGTCTCAACCTTGTTATTTTGGGAAATCCTGCAGAGTAGTTCTGGTTTGGAGCCCTTATCGGTGATAATTGATCTCAAGTACTTGAAGCTTGTGATTCTTTCCAGCTTCTGTCCACTGACCTTTATTTCTGCACTGATGCTGTTGGTGTTGTTTGCCATCAGTATAGTTCTGTCAATGCTAATCTCCATACCGTATGCTGTGGAGGTTGTGTCAAGGCACTCAGCCGAGTCAGCCAGTTCTTTTTCATCTCCTGCTAAACCATCAATATCATCTGCGAAGCGAAGGTTGGTGATTGTTCTTCCTCCAATGCTGACAGTGCCCTTGTGGCCATGCAAGGCAGCCTCCATGATCCTTTCCAGGAAAACGTTGAAGAGTGTAGGTGACAGTATACATCCCTGTCTGACTCCCAACTGTTTTTCGAAACCAATCTCCTCTGTTGCCATTGATGAGGACAGCACTGGTGGCTTTGTCATAGAGGTGCTCAACAACCTGCACCAGGTTTGAGCTGATGTTGTACTTCCTCATAGTTGTCCATAAGGCCACATGCCATACCCTATCAAAGGCCTTTTTGAAATTAATAAAGATGTGGTAAATATTCTGCTGATGCTGAAGGTATTTCTCGCAAAGGAGTCTGAGATTGAAGATTTGTTCTGTGGTGCTCCTTCCTGCTCGGAAGCCTGCCTGCTCTTCAGCAAGAATTTTCTCTGCTTGAGGCTTTAGTCTGTTGAGAATTATCTTCAGCATGACTTTGCTCAGGTGACTGATTAGACTGATGGTTCTGTGGTTTTGGTATAGCTGTAGGTTTCCTTTCTTGGGGAGCACAGTGACCAAGGATTGAGTCTATGTTGTGGGCCATTCTCTTGTCTGCCATATCTTGTTGCAGACTGTTGTCAGGACTGTGACTATCTCTTCTCCTCCTGCTTGAATGAGCTCTGCTGGTATGTTGTCAAAACCAGCTGACTTTCCTTTCTTTAGTGACATAACTGCAATTTCTACTTCTTCACGAAGAATAGGGTTGTCATCAATTTCTTCTGCCTAAGGGCAATTTAGTACTGCTGGATTTTCTTGGGTCTTATGACTGTACAATTCTGAGCAGTATTCTGTCCATCGCTTGAGGATCTCTTGATCTTCTGTGAGGCATTTTCCCACTTTGTCTTGGACGGTGGTAGTTTTTCCTTGTTTATGGGTTGTGAGATCTTTCACCAGCTGATATGCCATTCTGCTGTCATTTCTACTCAGACTGTCTTCAATTTTGCAGCATTGTCTTTCTATCCAGGATTCCTTTGCCTTTTTCATGCTTTTCCTGATCATGTTGTTTATCTCTCTGTATTTTCTAGCTCCTTCATGATCTCTTTTTCCCTTTTTCAGTTTTCTTCTTCTGTCGCATAGTTCAAAGACATCTGTTGTGACCCAAGGTTTCTTTGTTCGATGATATTTGCCAATGATCTCGCTAGCTGTGCTAGTCACAGCCATGTTGAATGTGGTTTTTAAGGACTCTAGGTCAGTGTCTTGGCTGTCCAGGGTTATCAAAGGTGCAAATTTACCACCTATCATTGCTTGGAAGGCATCTGTGACTTCTGGATGTTTCAATTTTTCAAGGTCAAATCTGATTCTTGATTGGTTAGGCTTTTTGATCATTTTCAGGTGGAGTTTCAAGATAAAACCTGGTAAAATGAATGATGTCAGCAATATATATCTTGACCAAACTGACATCTAAAAAAACCCAACAAATTTTGGAATTAAATGTTTCTACAAAATACTCACCAAACCATCATACATTAAAAGAAAATCCACTACCTTGCAAATCTGGCCCCCCAAGCAAAAACCCCCAAAATACCCAAAGTCAACCACATCTTTTGGCTTGTTTTAGTAATAAAAGTGCTAAAACATCAGACAAGATTGATATTCCCTTTTTGAAAGTAACGACAAGTGCCAAATTCCAGCACTTGCTAATTATTACTGCAGCAGAAGTGCACTCTTCCAGGAATGTAACTGCAGGGAGAATCTGGAAGGAAGTGCCCAGGTAGACATTATTAAAGAAACATATCTTACTCCAAAAATTAATTTCTTTTTCAATTACATTTGTCATGAATCTATTGTCTTAAACAAAGTAACAGAAAAGAGCGAAAACCAACAAGTTTTGTAAAATTCAAGAAACAATTTATTTCCTTAAAATACAAAGTGAAAATGTAAAACAAAAGAATTTATGATATTGCAAATTAATCCAAATAATCCTAGAATTACTAATACAAGTCCTAATGAATAAACTTTAGTGGTATTCCAAAATACATCAAATGCTAAAGTGTTGATGTGCCTGTAGTGGCCTGTGTCATGGTAATGTGCTGACAGTCTTTTATAGAATCACAATAATATAATTCCAGAGGTCCTTGTTTAAATTCACTATAATTCTCAGTGAATGTCTCTTTCCAAGGATATTATTTTTATGAGTACTCTCTATTTCCAGAGAAAAATAACTTGAATTAAATAATTTGAATAAATAAATTCCAGCCCAAATGAATTTCTGGACACAACAATAATACAACTGATTCTGCTCAGATCTCAAAGCATGAATGAATAATTTCATTAAAAACATGATTATATAGTACTCTACTTGACCTCAGGTCACAATTAGCATTTTCTAAAAGAAACTTTTACCTAATGGAAAATTTCTTTCTGGAAGGTTCCAAATGTTTACAAGATAAAATCTTAGTTATAAAAGAAGGTCTGTTACTAAAATTATAATATAGAATGTGGAATACATCAGTTAAGCCAGGTATATTTATTAGGAAATTCCCATAACCTAGACCCACACCCAAATAAATGTTTACTTCTATTGATAATGATCCTAATATTAAACCCATACTCATAAAAAAAAAGGTATTAGATATGTGTACACAATGAACTTGATTTTGGACAAGGTCAGCTAAAAAATACAACTTTATATAACCCACATCATATCACAAAATAAAAAAAAATATAAGAAACAAACAAATAAACAATGCAAATTAAATATGCATAACACATTACCCAATCATAATACATAAGAAGAATAGGAAAGAAGAGGCAGTTACATCCACTTTTCCTGGTGTTGGCCCTGACTATAGTCTCCTAATGCATACAAAGAAGCTTCGAGTCTCATGTGAAATATGGTCCATCTCAGCACTGATAGATGAATTCATTCTTGAGAATAAATTTTCATTTCTGCGTATTCTGCATTGCTAAAAAGCTGCTAAGTGACCTGAAAAGCTTGTTGCACTGCTCATATAAATCCCACCAGGTCATACTGAGATCTTCGGGGTGAGAGGTCTGGAGTATGTCATAC
Source organism: Megalonaias nervosa (assembly GCA_016617855.1). NCBI lineage: Eukaryota > Metazoa > Mollusca > Bivalvia > Unionida > Unionidae > Megalonaias > Megalonaias nervosa. The sequence goes on along the minus strand of JAECUM010004809.1, from coordinate 44,551 downwards.
CAGACCTCCATCGCTTGGTTTGAATATCAGTTCAGGGACCAGTTTGTTCAATACTATGCTGGTGGTGAATCTGGTCTTGGACTAATTTCTTGTAGGTTGATGTTGTTGTTGTTGTTGTAGGGTTTAATGCCATTTTTCAGCACAAGACAGGCTATACATGGCGGCCAGTATAAATGGTGGAAGAAGAACCTGGAAAGAACCACCAACACATGAGAAGCTACTGGCAAGCTTTCTCACATACCCACATTGGCCAAACCTGAGACTCAAACCCATGCAGACAGAAGTGAGATGACAATGATCAGTAATGGTGAGCGCTTTAGACCACTTGGCCACTCGGGGGCCCTCTTGTAGGTTGATCCTGGACAAAACAGCTTGAATATAATACTGTCAAATCTGATTAATATATTTTATGAGCAGGAAACAGCAGTTATACAAAAGATGAGTCAGTGAGGCTCTAAACACTTGTCTGAAATATGCTTTGTTCAACCATGTCAGAACCTATATTAGGTGCCATTTCAGACAAAAGGTGAAAGGCCTTTAGTTAGGACGAAACAAAATGACAGAAGGTGAAACAGATCTTTGTTTTGGTCTATATCTTCTCTTCCATTGTGGCAAAATGTGTCGGGAATCATAGAATGGTAGCCATAGAATGCAATTAGAAATAGCTTCTCTCGAAAGGCTATAAGGGGAAGTTAGCTCTTTGTGGTGCATGTAAGCAAATGGAGAGCTTTGATCTCCCATATTGAGTATACAAGTCATACACATGAATTATTCCCAGTCTTGTTTTGACAGTGGGATCCATGCTACCTTATGGTAAGTGTGGTGAAATATAACAAGACCCTGGGTTGAAATAAAGGTCACAAAACCCTCATTGAAATAAAGGTCATAGAGCCCTGGTAAAGCACTGAGCCAATATCTACAACACTGCAATATGATCAGTTTGCTAATATATAGCCTTAGGTCCCTGGTTGAGCATGGGGCCAACAGCTACAACAGAGCAAACCAATTGCATGATGTTTAGGAAAGGTTTTTAGTCAATGTGTGCTGAATCTTTTGACATTCACAGGCTCACAATATCTGCTGCTATCAGTGACTTCAGTGTGTGTGTGTGTGTGTGTGTTGTAGAAAGTTCAGATAAAGTTAGACAGGAGTAGTCATCATGAGAAAACAGGCCAACTGATACTTAGGTCTTGAAATAGCTTTTCAAAGCTGTGCAAGGTGTGGGAATACAATAAGAAGCTATTGATGCATCAACAGGAGACTAGAAAGATGTGGGAATACAACAAGAAGCTATTGATGCATCAACTGGAGACTAGAACTTTGGAGGCAGAAGCTGGCATTTTTCTTCAAAGGATGTGTAGATCCCTGAGTCTTCCATGTCATTATTGGATCAAAGAGAAGTAGGGTCAGGAAAGGGGCTCCCTGCAATGGTAGTGATGACAAGGCAGAGGAAGCAAGTATTTAGGAATGATAAAAAAGGCTTGAGTCAGTACATGTTGGGAAATAGTGATCTCCAAGCATTAACTTAAATTATCATCAAATGTTGGAGGTGGTAATGGGTCTCTTTCAAAGGCACAATGGTACCACATTTTTGGTGGGTTGTAATGAAGCCAGAACCAGTGATGGAACTGTCCTGTGGTGCTCATGTTGCTTTCTGAGGTCTGGTACTGGATATCATCAGAAACTTGATAAGAAAGTCCCGGTTACGTTACATCTGGGTTTAGAACTGGGAATGCCAGGAAAAAAACCAGATCACTGTACACAGCCCTGGTTACATTCAGCTTAAGTCAAGATGCTGATGGTGCTGGAGTGGATGAGGTACGAGTTCAGATAATACTGTTCCTGAGGTCCGGTACAGGCTACTGAGTGATAAATCAACAAAGCCTGTACCAGGATATACATGCAGTGATGGGGCATCTATGATCAATCCACGTGAGCTGCCACAATGTGTTGGTGCTGGCATGGCAGTATGTTCAGTGCTGACATGAATGGCAGACAGTTATGGCAAACTAGAGGTGCTGTCATTATGGTCATGTGGGGACACACAGCAACTAAGAATTCCAAGTCTTCTTGAGAGACAATTTACCAACTTCAAGCAAATATGATAAGAATTTCACAAATGAGGTGGTATCAGTGACACAGCTAATAACATCATCATCTTTTGAAGCCACCTTCTGTCATTCTTGTTTTCTTGTAATAGCTGTTAGGCAGAAACAATGCCATTTGTCCTTCATCCACCATGTACAGGTTTCACATGCATGCTCTGAGTGATTACCCATAACACTCATGCAGGTGGGAAGACTATTTTCTAGTTTAAACCTTTAATTGTTCAACTGTGAATCCTGCCAACATTTACCTGTAATCAATAAGAACAATGTCATATATATGTAAAATCAGTAAGGAATCAGGCAGTTAAGTGGATACTAAGAAACTGAATAAATGGCAGAAACAATTTCAGAAATCATCTAATTAATGAGAACAAACAATAATTTACAAGGAGTAAAATGCAATGACTGGGATTTTTCTTTCCAACCACAGTATTTTTCTCTTTCATTACAAGATAATTTTTGTTCATGTATAATGTGATACAGAGTACTGTCCGTTTTTCACAAACCAGATGAAGAAAATTATTTTCAAACTTTTCAAAATTAATCCTAATCCCTCCCCGCCACCACCCTGCCTTACAAAATAAATGAGTCTGTCCTTCACTATGACTTAACTTCTAAACAAATCACAGTAGTAACCATTCTCAATAAAATATTGACAGGATTAAGCATTAAATGAATATGTCAATTTTGGCTTCATTAAATGAATATGTCAGTTTTGGCTTCATTTAATGAATATGTCAATTTTGGCTTGGGAAGGTATAATTTACATTACACTTGGAATGTCATACTTAACAGCCTCAATTATTATCCAGCAATTAACAACGTAAGTTTTAGATGCGGCAGGCATAGCTAAAGGGTTAATTTTACCTCTTGTTACAATTATGGTTAATTTAAAATAATGATATTTGCATTTAGATGGTTTCCTGCAGTGCATTTGTCAGTGACCACTATTGCCCCCATCTCTTGATGTCATGATGTGAACCTATGGTTTATGTTTATTTTTAAAAACGATATGTGCAAGTATACATGCAGCTAAAAACATCTCCACCAACAACAGACTTTAATTTCAATGCATCTGATTCAGACCGACATGCTAGTGAAGAAAATATTGTTGTACCAATTTGGTCATGCATTTTTTAACAGAAATTGAGGCTGCATGTGAAATTTCCTATCAAAAAGGTATTGTTTATAGTTTTGGTTTTTTTTTTTTAAATATGCATGTATCAATATGAGTACAGATTTCTACATGTCTACAGCAATATGAGTACAGATTTCTACATGTCTACAGCAATAGGAGTACAGATTTCTACATGTCTACAGTAATATGAGTACAGATTTCTACATGTCTACAGCAATTATGAGCACATATGCCTATATCTGTACTACATGAGTGTAAACTGTTTACAAAGTAGTTCCTAATACACTATAGTATTTTAGACACACAGTACAGTATCAAGTCGTGTAGTATGGAAAATACTGCATGATTCTGACCATGTAAAGTTAATGGAGAAAAAAATGCACATATAATAACAGTACATACTTTGCAGTTTTGGAAAAGGATACAATTGTGTATTTGGTTCCCTTTCTGAAGAAAAAATCTGTATTACAGAACTTTGCACTCTAAATCACTGACAGTTAGATGAAAAGGCATGCAAATCACCTGAAGCCACATAACAAGTGGCACATGTTCATATCCTGCTGGATCTGTTGTGTAATACAACCAATAAAACATGTGTGCATAGCTGCGAACTTCAACATAGTCCCATTCCTGCTTTGGTTCGTCATCACTATGCTTGTGTTTCACATACCTCAGCATGTCTAAAAAGATAAAAATCTTTTATATAAATGTATTTTCTGACATATAGATTTACAACATTCACCCACATATACAGTACACCTCAAATGGAATATGCTCTGGCCCTTCATCCAATGATCGGACAAGCAGTCAGAAATAATACAGTATTGTCTTTGAATGAGTCCTGAATAATCCCAAAGCAGTATTTTAGTCCAATCACATGCCTGTATTCACTTCCACATCATGCAATTTTACCTTGAAACTGGCATCATGCATTTCTGACAAGCTGACTTTTGAGAATGATTTGAGAACACTTTTTTCCATTTAATTATTTGCCAACATGTTAACACTGCTTGTGGGTACTAGATTTCCAGGCAGCTAATACAGTGCCTTTTTATTTCGAAACAAAACTGTCAAATTATACAATTATCATCTAGTCACCTCAAAACTGGAAATTGGCATAAAAGAATCTTTGACAAACCAACTGTTCAGAGTCAGCAAGCTTGGCATATTTGGAGCTCACAAACTGTAAGTGGTTATGTTAGGACTTAAAGCCTATGATTCCTGATCAAAATAAATATTACTGATAAGGAAAAAAATATGTCTTTCTGGTCAACTGACCATCCCTGTTTCTCATTGCCGACCAAAGCACTTTTTTCCTGCCAGGTAAAAAAATAATAATAATAAAAAAAATCACAACAAATCACATTATATAATGTCTGAAGAAACTGACCTGCCTACCCTAATTTTAAAACCAGTGCAATAGGAAACACATTTATTGGGGGTGGGGGGGAGCCTAAGTAAATATAAACATTTATTTCCTATTTGTCAAAACCAGCACATAAAAACATGAAAGTTCTGATGTATGTGTTGCACAGACAACTAATGTGATTTGACTGTATCTAATCTTCAGAGTCTTTCAAAAGTCATATTGACTAACATTAACATTTTAATAAATCTGCTGCTTCTACAGTCCCAAACATACAAGCAGAATCTTTACAGCACACTCACCCATAACCATCTCAAGTCTATTGACATAATAATGAGCTTCTCAGACTAAGCTCTAATTACATCTGTGTGTGTGTGTGTGTGTGTGTGTGTGCATCCACATAGTAATTAAATTCCAATTTACAGTACATAGCATAAACTTCACAAGTTGAAAATGCTTAAGATATCTGAAACAAGATAGAGATTAATTTGCTCTATTTAGCATCAGTAGCTTATACATGTATGTAGTTTTAAAGCAAATACCCATTTAAACTTAAACTTTGATAATATTTGCCAGGCCACTAAACCTAAAGCACACTGAAATTTGCTAACAAAGATTGAAAGTGAGTGTAATTATGATGAAAGATATTGTAATCATTTACTTGTTAACAAATGAACTTCTTGAGACAATCATTATTGAGAAATTAAAGGTTTAGTTTCAAAACAGGAAAATGTTATGACACAATGGTCTTAAACTAAGTAACAGAAAACAGCAATACCCAACTAGTTTTGCAAAATTCAACAAAAATTTATTTCTCAAGAATAAAAAGTGAAAATTTAAAAAGAACTTACAGTATCATGAATTAAATCCCCTACAGTTCTAAAATTTCTATCACAAATCCAAATGTGTAAAGTTCCAGCTGAATTCCAGTGGTATTCCAAATAAATCTGAATACTGAATGAGTTGATGTACATTTAGTCTCAGATGTGCTAATGGCTCGGAGTATGATAATGTGCTAACAACCATTTGATGCATCATAATAATATAACCCAAAATGTCCTTGACTGAATTTATTATAATTCCAAATTAATGTTTTAGTCCAAGACTATTATTGAGCACTTTGTAATTCCAGTGAATAACAATCTGAATAAATAAATCCAACCAAATTAAAAAATGAACACAACAATAAGACTGATTCTGCTTCAGATGTTAAGGCAAGAATGAATAATTCTTAAGTAAACAAGATCATATAACCCTCTACTTGATCTAGGTCATAATTACCTTTGTCAGAAAATATACTATCAACTTAATAGGAAATTTCCATTCTGGAAGATTCTAAGGTCAGAACCAAGACCATATCTTTAACTCAGATTGAAGTAAATATGTTTACTACAAATAATGATCTAAATATTTAACCCACAATGATAGAGAAATATTAGATACATATTATGCTGTTTAAAAAATAAATATCACTGGTTAGGTACACCATGAACTTGATTTTGAACACACTCCCCAAACACAAACTAAATATACATAGCAGAAACACAAATTTCTGTATCGGAAGCACTCAAGACAGAGAAATGTTATGACTCCATGTCTTAAACTTTGTAACAAAAAAAGCAAAACCAACAATTTAAGTAAAACTCAACAAATAATTTATATCTATAATTACAAAATGAAAATTTAAGAGGAATATCTACCATATTATGAATTAAGTCCCATATAATCCTATGTGTTCTGAATGAATTCCAAGAATCTTGAATGCACTAATGCACCAATTGTTACTGATATCTGTATTGTATATTAAAATATAATTTAGTTTTATTTAAGTCATTTGGGTTTATGACATCTCTATTTTAATTCTTTAAATTCAGTGGCTGGCTTGTGTTATAGTAAAAGTATGTGTACAGTACATGTAAAATTTCATTCATAAATCAAGGCTGATTGCTAAGATCAAATCAACAACTATTTTGGTCAAGTGCATTAGTTCAAATGGAGGCCACAAAAATATCACATGAAACTAGGAGTACATTTGTCCTGCAGAGTTACTATGCATGCCCTAGTTGTTGATTGGCTCAGTAATCTGATACAGTCAAGAACATGACTGTTGAGTATTTCACAATTTAATGATTTCAATGTCTGAGAGTTGTTTTAGCGATTCAGATTTTGTTGATTTGGTGTGCACAAAGAGACTATATAAGAGAATTAAAGCACCATACTGGAATTTTTCAGTTATATGCAGCTTTTGTAAGAGCCTTGAGAGGAAACTGTAATTTATTTATAATTGTTTATTAGACCAGCAGAGTGAAAACACATTTATTCTAAAACAGATGGTATCTTTGAGGATTATATGAAATTATTCAAGGATTGGAATATTTAAATAATTCAGTCACATTATGTGCAACTTTCATGGACTTTAGTGATATTCTACTTTCACGGGATTACCTTGAAATAAAAACTTTGGGATTTAGAACTGTGATTCTTCAGTGGTGCTAGCACATTAGCACATAAACACATAAGAACCTTTATTCAGAACACCTTTGGACAATTTCCAGATTTATGTGATATTCATGGTACAATTTAGGATAACATTCTTGGAATTCATACACTGTAAGTTATTTTCAATTCTTTCACTTTTGCTATCTAAAAATGTTGTTCACTAACGACCATTAGCGTAAACTATAACCTACAACCATGGGCAAAAGTTCAGCACACAATAGTGTTACGTTTAGGCTCGTTCAAAAGTAACAAAAGAAAAGAGTGAAACCAACAAGCTTTGTAAGTTTTAACAAAAATAATTTATTTCCCTAGAAAACACGGTGAAAAGGTGAGAATAGAAAATAGGACTTACAGTTTGTGAAGACAATCCAAACATTTATCCTAATACTGAAAAATATACACAAGTCCTATCACTAAATAGTTTTAACTGAATCCAGGTTCGAATCTTGATGACGTTCCATGATGGAGGATGATGACATCAGGTGAAGTCTTTATACGAATGTCAAGAGTTCCATGTTAAACCACAACTTGTAATGTTTCAATTTAGGATAAATTTCCATTGAATGTCTTTGTCACTTGTATAGTTCTCCAGGGAATAAATTATTATATTCTAAAAAATAGATGAACTTCTGAACAAGCTGTCATCTATGATATAACATCTCGAGCCCCAAAGATGTAAAAATACAACTCTTTAAGGTACCTAACAGAAATATATCTTTCTTCTTGAAGATATATTGTATGACTGAATATTTCACGAGGATCTGAGTATTTTTAAACTGAACTAAGACGTCATTTCAGGCGCGTACGATGGAATGCGTGGCTATTTCATCATCAAATACCGCAGTAAACAATGCAATTTCATGTGGGCCAGAAAAATGACCTTGGCAATAACCAATTGTTTTCGCGTAGTGTTTACTTAATTGACAAACTATGGCATGCAAAAATCATACTTATGCGAGTCATACTACGTTTTATATAAACATAATATCTCTTTCAAAAATATCAGATCCCGTGAAAATAATCATTACAATAAAATGTAATGATACAAAAATAAAATAAAAAAGAATTTAAAATTAACATACAAGCAATTAAATTACATATTTGTAACAATAGAGACATACATAACAAAAATGATGGTATCAGGATATGTTCTGTGAAGTCTGTTAGCTTGATTCATGAGGGCAGCATTAGTTTTCAATAGGATTGGTCCTGTGAAAGGTAGTAACTAAATATGTGGCCAGATGCCAGAAGTTTCTTTGCACTACTGCCAATTCCTCAATGTAGACTACACCACCTGTGGCTACAATATATGTACATGTATTGTGGTGAGATCACAGAACATGAACTTCACAGAATGAAAAAGCGCTGCTGTACTTCTCAATTTGTACTTGCCTGGATGCATCTTTGGTGCAAAGAAGTCCTAAATAGAGGCTGGACTAGGCCAATAAATCAGCCTCTCACCCATGACAATACTGACTGGTGGTTTAGAGGATGATGTAGTCTATTCATTAAAACCTGCAAAAATCGGCAGTTATCTTGCCTGCATAAATCGGTGTATATTTTATACACTTACTTGTATTTCTTGTGGCAATGGAGCTACCATTGGCTGAGGGGTTCTTTTGGTGACATGTAAATTATATTTCCGAAGCAAATCCTATGTTTGGTCACTTGTACATCCATGTGGATTAGCACAACCCTCTTTACTGTGTCATTTTCAATTTTGCGCAAGATATGGCTGTTACCAACTACCGGTAAGTGTCTAAGTGTGTGCAGGTGTGCTCTTGAAAGATCTGCATGCAGCAGAATTGCACATTTTAATGAACAGGTGACATCACACTCACACATCATCTATCAGTATCAACACAGATTGGGGGGGGGGGTTGATTTATCAGAAATTTATCTTTCATCTCTCACATTATACATGTCAATGCATTTTAGAGGGCATTTCATTAAATATTAAATGACACTGGCTTAAATAGAGTGTTCTGCACTTTCTGTTGAAGCCAGGCTCACAGGTAAGTTCTGCACAATGTAGCTGACATTCACTAGTACATAATTACATTGCTGTAACTTTCCTGCTGGGGAAATAAAACTTAAACTATCCACTGCAATGCATTTACTGTACAATAAACTTTGATGATTCAAACATCAATTGCTCAATGCAGAGTGTGTTCCCAGTATAATGTGTTTGTTTTTCTGTGATCATAGAAAAACTGAAACAATGAAAAATTTGAACAAAAGTTTTGTCCCAGAGCACTTAAGTTTTTGAGTAGTGATTGTGACGGCTTGATCATATCATCATTTAAGGGATTCATAAACTTTTCTCAAAATAGTTTTAGGGACCCAAATTTTCATGGACTTTGAGGGGTTGGCAGGGGTGATTAATAGTTTTAGGTTTCTTATCATCCTCTTCCCATGAGCCTACTTAGTACCCCACCTGTAAAAATCCTCATGCACAAACATACCAGTGTAACCTATCTACTGGCCATGCAAAAGTAAATTACTGTAGCAAAGTATCTTTGCTGACTTTGTAAATAGTTCCCAAAGCTAGCCTGTTAAGTGATAGTGATCACTCTAGGTCAGTGTTTGTCTAATGGCGCCATAAAATGGAGAAACGATCTGATAAGGACAGAAGCTGGCTGGTGCGTGTTCTTTAGGGAATATTGTTATAGGCTTAAGAAGTAAGGTTAATGACCTTGTGATGTTGGAAAAGACTGTAACATGTCACTGTCAGGATAAGTTAGAGGGAGGCTAGAAAAATCTGAGAAAATTTAAACGTGAAGTCAGTATAAGAGAGTCCATGGTAAGATCTAGACAGGGTTGCATGCTACACAATTTGGTGGCAGCGGTTGGATTATTTTTTTCGTAAAGTAGCTGCAAACCCTGGAAAATCTCATGAATAACTGGAAATGGCGCAGTTACAGACAGTCTCGTCAACTATGGATATGCAAGAAAGAATTGATAATGAAATTCGGCAACTGGAATGTGAAATAGAAGAAAGTACACGCAGGACTCTCGGAATTGAACATCAACTGACGCCATCGAGACCCAAGGAAAGAAATCAAGCTCCCCAAAGAAGATTAGAATATTCAGAACAAAATAAACTGAAACGACCACTTGTAACGCCACAAACGTTCGACGGTACCACACCACTGATGGACTTTCAAGCACATTTTAGTACGTGTGCCGGGATAAACAAATGGACTCAAAAAGAGAAAGGGCTTTATCTAGCAGTGAGTCTCAGGGGTCAGGCCCAACAACTCCAGATTATGACAGGCTCATGGATTCGCTAGAAAGAATGTTCACGCCAAAAAACCAAACGGAAATTTACAGAGTACAACTAAAAAGCCGCTTTGGAAGGGAACATGAAACACTCCCATGAATTGGGACAAGCGATACGTCGATTCGCTTCCCAAGCATATCCCAAGGCGCCAGAAGAATTACTCAAAATGCCGTCGAAGGAGCAATTTATCGATTCTTTAACTGACAGCGAACTTAGGTTAAGAATACAACAGACATGCCCTAAAACCCTTGATGAAGCAATTCAGATTGGAGTAGAACTCGAAACCTTTAATAGAGCCGAACTTCTGCGAAAGGATTTAGGAAGATATGCACGAACCGTGACAATGTCTGATGCAGGGTTAAGTGATATCCAGGAACTTAAGAGAGAAGTTGCGGAACTCAAGACGTTATTAAAGGAATTGAAGGCAAAATCTGCAGGGAAAAATGGAACAAAGGGAAGATCTTGTTACACGGAAAAATAGGGCATTTCAAAAGAGACTGCCCAAAAAGTAAGCCCAAACTGTTGGAAAACTAGGGTGGGCCCACCCAAAGGGCCAGGGGTGGGACCATGATTCCAGACCTAGGAATATAAGTGGTCAGGCAATGATGAAAGATGCTGGGATCTACCTTCTGGGATCTGTACACGGAATGGGTGTCAACTTCTTAATAGACACAGGTGCTACGGCTACCATGATAGCAAAGGGTGTCTATGAGAGGATGGCACTGGGATATCGACCTCGGTTACGTGAGGTTACTGGGAATGTTCTGTGTGCAGATGGGAAACTGTTAGAAGTAGTCGGAAAAGGAAAGTTTACCTTGTCGTTTGGAGGGAAACGTCATGAGCATTGCATTATCGTTGCAACGATGGGTTTGAAAGCAGAAGGAGTGTTAGGATTGGATTTCCTAGAAAAAGTAGGAAGCAAAATTGATTTTGTGAATCACAGTTTGACTATTGGAGACACCATTTTATCATACAATGTGATTAAATCAAATTCGATGGAATGTGCTAGAGTTGTGTTATCAGAGACAATATCGATCCCTGCAAGGCACGAAATGAACATTCCTTGTAAATTACAAACAGTAGGGAATAACCACTCGTTCAGTTCGACCAGGATTGTGGAACCAGAGGAACGACTTATTGAAAATAAGCAACTTCTGGTAGGAAAAGTACTTATTAGGGCTACATCCGACAATGTCATTCCTCTAAGGGTCATGAATGTTACCAATGAAACAAAAGTCGTCCATGCTGGAACTATTATGGGTCTTTATGTACCGGTGGATGACAATGACATTGATGATGTTTCTGGAGATTTACTGGCTCAAGTGGAAACCATCCACATGCCTGAACACCTGAAAAAGTTATCTCAAGAGACGAAAAAGGGTCTTACATCGATCCAATGCAAGAAAGTTGACAACTTCTATGTACGTTCTCGGGTTTATTTGCTAAATCGAAAGATGACCTTGGCAGAACCAATCAAATATGTCACAAGATAAATATAGGGGATGCAAGACCAATAAAACAACCGTTACGTAGAATTCTGATGCACTCAAGAGATGAAATTGAAGATCACGTTGAGAGTATGTTAACTCAAGGCATTATAGTGCCGTCATTAAACCCCTGGTCTTCGCCCATAGTGCTAGTATGTAAGAAGGATGGAACGACTCGTTTTTGTGTCGATTATAGAGCAGTCACTCAACTGACTGTGAAGGACGCGTATCCTCTACCGCGTATAGACGACTCATTGGACCGACTTTCAGGTGTATCGTGGTTTTCTACCCTTGATTTAATGAGTGGATATTGGCAAGTAGAAATGGAAGAGCAAGATAAACCTAAAACAGCTTTTATAACACCAAATGGATTGTATCAGTTTCGTGTAATGCCTTTTGGATTATGCAATTCAGGTTCCACCTTTGAAAGGCTGATGGAGTCTATTTTAGCAGGTTTACAATGGAAAACGTGTCTGATATATCTGGATGACATAATTATTTTTGGTAAAACTTTCAACAAGGAGCTAAGCTGTCTACAGGAAGTTTTCACTTGATTGCAACAAGCAGGCCTTAAACTTAAACCCTCCAAGTGTCACTTGTTTGCACACGAAGTGGCATTCTTAGGGCATATCGTGTCTGAAGAGGGAATTAAAACCAACCCTGAAAAAATCGAGGCAGTGAAATCTTGGACTACACCAACAAATGTGAAGGAGCTTCACAGCTTCCTGGGGCTTTGTTCCTACTATAGGAGATTCATAAAAGACTTTTCGTCAATCGCTAGTTGTTTACATAAACTGACAGAGTCAGGAAGGGCATTTAAATGGACTAAGGAGTGCAGAGAAGCGTTTGAAATGCTAAAAGCTAAGTTAACAACAGCACCAATACTCACATACCCTGACATGACAAAACAATTCATTTTGGACACTGATGCTAGTGAAAATGGCATAGGTGCAGTAATTTCCCAAGTTCATGAAGGTCGCGAAAAAGTCGTGGCATATGGAAGTAGGACACTGTCAAAATCAGAACAATCCTATTGCGTGACACGGAAAGAATTACTTGCTATAGTGTACTTTGTGAAACATTTTAAGCCATACTTGTATGGGAAACGATTTCTCATTCTGACTGATCACAGTGCATTACTTTGGCTCATAACGTTAAAGGATCCAGAAAGCCAACTGGCCTGATGGCTTGAGATGCTGGCTCAGTATGACTTTGAAATCCTATACCGACCAGGCTTGCGTCATAGAAATGCAGATGCATTATCAAGAAAGCCATGCCGACAATGCAGGAGACAACCAAATGCTGAAAACAATCGAAACGATGATGAGAAAAACACACTACAAACGGTTGCTGTGAGTACGTTATGTTCCAAAAATCATAACAACGGTATGTATACATCGGCAGATACGGTATCAAAGCTGCTTGAACCTCAGCACAGCGATAATGACCTATCTATAGTTAGACGGTGGGTGACTGGTGCCGTAAGACCATGCTGGAATGAAGTATCAGGCCAAAGCAATGAAGTTAAAAGTTTATGGGCTCAATGGGACCAACTTGAGTTTCACAATGGACTGTTGTGTCGGAGATACCAAACATCTAATGATAAAGCAGGACGTCATCAAGCAATTGTTCACTATGAACTCAGGAAAAGCGTATTGAAATTTTCTCATGATAGTAAAACTGGAGGACACCTAGGGATTTCAAAAATACTTAATATGATCAGGCAAGGATATTATTGGGTTGCACTACAACATGATGTTAGGGACTGGTGTAGTACATGTGAAGTGTGTGCAAGAAAAAAGTCCCCAGGTAAGAAGAGAAGAGCCCCGATGCAACTCTGCAAGTCAGGAAGTCCAATGGATAGAATAGCATTGGATTGTTACGTATCGGCTCGTTCAAAGTAACACAAAGAAAGAGTGAAGACAACAAACTTTGTAAATTTTAACAAAAATAATTTATTTCCCTAGAAAACACGGTGAAAAGGTAAATATATGAAACAAGACTTACGATTACGAAGAAGATCCAAAATATGTTCTAAATTTGTGAAAACACAGACGTCAGACGAAGGCTAACACAGAATGTCCAGAATTTTCACTGTAAAGCACAATTTGTATTGTTCTGTTTCGATTTAGAAATAATTTCATCAAATGTCTTTGTCCAAAGCCAGTAGTGTTGTTCTCCAGGGAAAATAATTATTTAGAAAGTAGATGAAATACAGCTACCACCACTAACAACACACATGTTGTTCCTCGTACGAATGCACAACTCTTTCCAGCACAGAAATACCTTTTCCTTAAGGTATTAGAAACTCTGTAAGATGTTATGATGTGACTCTCAAGTATAACTGACTACGACTATGACTATCACTATGACTGAACTTTCTTACAGATAACTAAGCATATAAAAGGAACTAATACGTCGTTTCATGTACACACGCACGAAGGACACGTGATTTCACAATCCACCTGGGCATTACGAAAGCCTGAACAAGTATCAGCCAATCATTTACATAGCTACTGCTGAATGTTTACTTGCGATGAATTTACTATCATACAAAGCTCGTGCTTACATGAGTCAGATTTACGTTTTAAATAAATATGATGTTTCTAACATACTATTAGACCCATGCAAACATAATCATCATAATAATAATAACTACATTTAATGATGTAAAAATGAAATAAAAATGAAACAAAGAATTAGAAGAATTTAAATTTTAACACACATGTAATTTAACTACAGGGTCGTAACACTTTCCCCCATAAAGAAAAAAGAAAGATTTATGTAATAAAGCTTTCTTTTTTACCAGACGTAAACTGTACATGAGGTAAAAAAAAAATTTACATAAGAACTCTTGTGAATTTACACAAAGTGTATATGAAAATGATATTTCTATACACAGGAAAGTGCATCTGCAATTAAATTATCTTTTCCTTTAATGTGCCTGATGTCAAGATTGTACTCTTGCAAAAATAAACTCCATCTCAACAGTCTTTGATTTTGATTTTTCATTCTGCTGATGAAAGAAAGGGGGTTGTGATCACTAAACACAACAACCGGAGAAGGAGCTGAACTGATATAAACTTCAAAATGCTGTAATGCTAGCATTAAAGCCAAGCATTCCTTCTTGATTGTTGAGTAGTTTCTTTGGTGTTTATTTAATTTCTTAGAGAAATAACACACTGGGTGTTCTACACCATTTTTGTCATCTTGAAGCAAAACTGCTCCAACCCCAACATCACTTGCATCCACAGATAGTTTGAAAGGTTGACTGAAATCTGGAGCTGTTAAAACTGGTGCACTTTCAAGTATGGCCTTTAATCTATCGAAAGCCTCTTGACATTTTCCAGTCCAAAGAAACTGTGCTTTTCTTTCTCAACAAGTTTGTCAGAGGTTCGACAATATCAGAAAAATTATAACAAAATTTGCGATAGTACCCAGCCATACCCAAAAATCGCATCAGCTGTTTTTTAGTGACAGGTACAGGAAATTCAGAAATAGCCTTGACCTTAGCATCTATAGGTTTAATTTGACCATGTCCCACAATACGTCCTAGAAAAGTAACACACGCACGGAAGAACTCACTTTTAGATAAATTAATAGTCAAATTTGCATCCGTGAGTCTGTCGAAGAACTTCCGAATCGTGGCTAGATGTTCTTTCCAGGTGTTGTTGTAGATGATGACATCATCAATATAGGCCTCACAATTGTCTAGACCAGAAGTAATCATATTCATAAGGCATTGAAAAGTACTTGGAGAACCCTTCATCCCAAATGGCATTACTTTATACTGGTAGAGTCCATCTGGAGTCACAAATGCCGAAATTTCTTTTGCTCTTTCCATTAGTGGAATTTGCCAAAAACCCTTCAGAAGGTCAAATTTAGTGACGTATTTGGCATTTCCAATTTTGTCGATACAGTCATCGATTCTTGGCAATGGAAATGAGTCTGTTTTTGTCACACTGTTCACCTTCCTATAATCCGTACACATTCGGAAAGTTTTATCCGGTTTAGGAACAAGAATGCACGGTGAACTCCAATCACTCTTACTGGGCTCTATAAAATCACTTTCCAGTAAATATTGAATCTCCTTTTTTATGTATTCCTGTTTAAAAGGATTCATCCTGTATGGGTGTTGTTTCATGGATTTCGAACCTACTATTTCAACGTCGTGAAAATTTTGTTTGTCCTTGTAGGCGCGTCTGGAAACAAGTGCTCATATTCAAACAATAATTGTTTAAGTTCACTTTTTTCTTGATTTTGTAAATGAGAAAGTTTCTGGTCTAGATTTTCCATAACTTCCAAATTCCGAAGATCTGTTGTTCCAAGAATTAGTAGAATCCAACTGAATTCCTTTACTCAGATCCTCAGCTGGTGGAACAGGTACAACTAAATTGCATGATTTACTTGGCTATTTCTTTCAATAAAGTAGTACTCCATTAATTTACTTAGACTTGAGTACTAATATTATAATTTAACTCATTCATTTTCTTCTTTACTTTGTAAGGGCCATAAAATCTTAACTGAAGAAAATTCTGTAGAATGAGCAAGAGAGAATGGACTTTATTACAGGACTCAAAAATTCTCTCTAGTAAAATTTGGTGAAACCATAGTTTCACTTTTGACTTGAACTGCTGAATGCCAAATTCAAGTGTAACAAGCTGGAACATACCAGACTTGAAATTTGACCTTTGACCAGATTGAACAAATTTGAGAAGGCCAAATTGAGCAAAATTCCTCAAAGGAATTACCTCTGGAAAACTTGTTGATGCACACTTGATGGTCAACACATTTTTGTTACCTGACCTGGTCTTTGGTAAGGGATCAACACAATCTACCATAATTCTACTGAATGGTTCGTCAAATGCAGAAATTGGTTGCAGATGAGCTTTAGGTATCTTTTGATTTGGTTTTCCTACAATTTGACACGTATGACAAGATCTACAAAACTTGCACACATCTAATTTGATTTTTGGCCAATAGAAGTGAGTCAAGATCTTGTGATACGTTTTGTTTATCCCTAAATGACCAGCCAGAGGAGTTTCATGGGCCAAACTAAGTATTTCCTGTCTGTAAGGTTTCGGAACCACAATCTGATATTTTACTGACCATTCATCACTAGCAGGTACCTCGGGAGGTCTCCATTTTCTCATAAGAACTCCATTTTTAATGAAGTAACAGACAGGTACTTCAGTTGCTTCAGTTTCACTAACGGCCCGCTGAAACAAACAGGAGATCTCAGGATCCTTCTCCTGTTCGACGACAAGTGATTGTCGTTTATCACCCTGATCAGATAAAAGAGAATGAGTATTCAAAAGAGGATCACTATGATCAATACCTTTTGACTGATCCAAATTAGAAGTGAAAGTGACCTCATCAAAAGCCTGACCAATACATGTGTCAGCTAAAGGAATACATTCCTTGTCAAAATCATTCTCAAGAGCTTTCTTTGCCATAGCTCTGGTAACTGCACAAGCTGGAAATAAATCAGGGATTTCTTTTTCAATAGGATCAACTTTCTGATCCAAAGAAGGCTTGTCAGTTACAAGTGGATTAACCACAACCTTGTCTCCAGCTAAGTCATTGCCTAGCAACAAATGAATGCCCTCAACGGGTAAAGTAGACACTACACCGACTGTCACAGGTCCTGAAACTAAGTCTGATGACAAATTAACAGAATGGAGAGGAACATTAACAAAGCCGCACTCTACTCCCTGAATGAGAACACTCATTAGAACAGGTCTTCTCAGAAGAAGGCAAAATACCTGAAACTAAAGACTCTGAGAAGCTCCTGTATCCCTCAAAATTTTAATAGGGATAGGATTGGCCAAATCACCCAAGAGTGATATAGAACCCTTCGACATGAATGGTTCGAAATTCTCCATAACACAATCAGACTGAGGTTTTTCAAACCCAACAAATGTATTGTTTTCAATACATGACCGTGACCTTGACCTCTTAGAAATAAGAACATTTGGGATAGGTCTATCTTGATTCTGATGCCTATATTTCAATTTGAAGCAATCTGAAATGACGTGTCCTTTTTTCTTACAATAGGTACACGTAGGAATAGACAAGGATTTTGAATCAAGTCTCTCAGAGGCTTGATTTTTAGAATTTGTGCCAGATTGAGTTTTATTGAGAGTCGTATTTGATTGAAACACCTTTCTATCAGTAGACTGCTGAGTGAAAGATTTGCTTACAGCAGGAACTTTATGAGTTAAGGAATACTCATCAGCAGCAATAGCAGCTTTTTCCAAGGTTTCAAACTTATGCTCTTCAAGATGATTCTTAATGTCACTATGGACACAGTTCTTGAACTCTTCAAGTAATATTAATTGTTCAAGACTTTCAAAATCATGTTCGATTTTCTTGGCTAAGCACCATCTTTTGAATAACTTCTTTTTCTCTAGCAAATTCAACATAAGTTTGTCTAGCATCTTTCCTGTAGTTTCTGAACTTTTGCCGATAAGCCTCAGGGACTAATGCATAACCCTTCAAGATGCATTCCTTAACCAAATCGTAATTAGAACTTTGTTCTACTGACAGAGATATATAGATATCTCTGGCCTTGCCATAAAGTACACTCTGCAATAATTGAGTCCAATACTCTCTTGGCCATTTCGAATTCTCAGCAACTTTTCAAAAAGAAAAAAATATTTGTCTACTTCCTTTTCACTAAAAGGGGGAACTAACTTGATATTTCCTAAAATGTTAAAATTTGAATTTGCACGAGAAGTGGAATCGTGCCTGTCACTTGCCAGCTCCAACTCTTTCATTCTAAGTTGAAATTCTTTATCTTTTTCCCTTTCCTGTACACGCATTTGTTCTTTTTGTAATTCAATTTGTTCTTTTTGTAATTCCATTTGTCTTTCTTTTTCCCTTTCCTCTATTTGTATTTGTTCCTTTTGTAATTCTATTTGCCTTTCTTTTTCCCTTTCTTCTAATTGTCTTTGTTCCTTTTGTAATTCTATTTGCCTTTCTTTTTCCCTTTCTTCTAATTGCATTTGTCTTTCTTTTTCCCTTTCTTCTAATTGCATTTGTCTTTCTTTTTCCCTTTCTTCTAATTGCATTTTCATTTGTTCATTCTGACTCTGAAGCTCGAGCTTCCTTAACTCTATTTCCATTTGTTTTATTTTTAGTTCTAATTTCTTACTGTCAGAGTCTGTCATAGACTTACTGACAGATGCCAAAACACTTTGGTCAAAAACATTCTTTTCTACCAAATGTTGAACTAAAATTTTCTTGATTTCTTGTTTTGTCAAGGAAGCTTTTGCTTCAGAAAGATCGTACTTTCTGGCAAGTTCAAGCAACTCATCCTTTTTCAGACTAACCAACTGTTCTTGAGTTGGGTTAGAAAGAAAACTCCACTTTTGACATTCTTAAAGCCTGTTGTTTTCACTAAAATTTCAAATAAAATGAACCAGGGAATTTAAATTTCAATTTTTAGCCAATTTCATATATCAACCAAATTCATATATCCAATCCCGGTCGAGCAACCCAATTTCTTTATGTTACGTATCGGCTCGTTCAAAGTAACACAAAGAAAGAGTGAAGACAACAAGCTTTGTAAATTTTAACAAAAATAATTTATTTCCCTAGAAAACACGGTGAAAAGGTAAATAGATGAAACAAGACTTACGATTTACGAAGAAGATCCAAAAATATGTTCTAAATTTGTGAAAACACATAAGTCCTGTGAATAAACAGTTCTAAATTGATACAGTCTGAATCTCAGTTCCGTTCCAAGATGGCGGATGATGACGTCAGACGAAGGCTAACACAGAATGTCCAGAATTTTCACTGTAAAGCACAATTTGTATTGTTCTGTTTCGATTTAGAAATAATTTCATCAAATGTCTTTGTCCAAAGCCAGTAGTGTTGTTCTCCAGGGAAAATAATTATTTAAAAAGTAGATGAAATACAGCTACCACCACTAACAACACACATGTTGTTCCTCGTACGAATGCACAACTCTTTCCAGCACAGAAATAACTTTTCCTTAAGGTATTAGAAACTCTGTAAGATGTTATGATGTGACTCTCAAGTATAACTGACTACAACTATGACTATCACTATGACTGAACTTTCTTACAGATAACTAAGCATATAAAAGGAACTAATATATCATTTCATGTTCACATGCACGAAGGACACGTGTGATTTTGCAATCCACCTGGACATTACGAAAGCCTGAACAAGTATCAGCCAATCATTTACATAGTTACTGCTGAATGTTTACTTGCGACGAATTTACTATCATACAAAGCTCGTGCTTACATGAGTCACATTTACGTTTTAAATAAATACAATGTTTCTAACATACTATTAGACCCATGCAAACATAATCATATAATAATAATAACTACATTTAATGATGTAAAAATGAAACAAAAATGAAACAAAGAATTAGAAGAATTTAAATTTTAACACACATGTAATTTAACTACAGGGTCGTAACAGGATATTATGGGACTGTTGCCGGAAACTTTACTTGGAAATAAATATATTCTGGTAATTGGAGACTATTTTACTAAATGGACAGAGACATTTGCACTGCCTAATCAGGATGCCATAGCCATAGCAAGTGTACTTGTTCAAGAGATAATCTGCAGATTTAGCATGCCACGTCAAATTCATTTGGATAAAGGGACACAGTTCGAATCTGAAATTTTCGAAGAAATGTGCAGATTACTAGGTATCGAAAAGACAAGGACAACTGCTTACCACCCACAGAGCGATGGAATGGTTGAAAGGTTCAACAGAAGGCTTGCTGTGATGCTCTCTGCATATGTAAATTAACATCAGGATAACTGGGATGAACACTTGCCATATTTAACAATGGTGTATCAGGCAGCTGTCCAAGAGTTTACAGATTTCACTCCAAACTTCTTGATGCTGGGTAGGGAAGTGACTGTTCCACTTGATATTCAATTTGGACGGCCACCAGATACATTTTCACAAAATACCTGGGTTGAAAACCTTTCGGAGACAATGCATTTTGCTCATCAATTTGCAAGGAACCACCTTAACCAAAGTATGCTACGCCAGATTCTACAACAGTCGATTGAAATGGGAACAGTTCAAACCAGGTGGTTTGGTTTGGGTTTACACTCCACAAAGGAAAACAGGACTATCAAGTAAATTGCAGTCTTGGTGGAAGGGACCATTTCAAGTTGTTAAACGACTCGGTGATGTGACATACCGCGTAAAGTGTGGATATAGGGGCAAATTGCAAGTGATTCATGTGGACTGAATGAAATCCTGTAAAGTCCGAGATAGCAACAATAATGGTGATATGCATCAAAGTGATGATGATATTGATGAACATGACAATGGTAATTACAATAATCGTGATGATCCATCCAGAATTAAGGATTTACCTTGGCCTTACCCTATGGAAAGTACCATGTCGAAACACCCGTTACCAATGACCCAGAGTGGACGCCAAAGGCGACGTCCGATCTGGTGGAAAGAATATATGTTTTTGAGAGAAACTTTAATTCCAAAATTCATATGAGACACTATAAACTTCAGTTGTGGGAATTTAAGTAAAAGTGCTGAAAGTGAAAACCATTAAACTGAATTAGGAATTATCTGAAATATTCGGCTGGATGTATAGTGTGTGACTATGCAATTAGAATTCTTGAATTATACAATAGGGCTTATTTGTGCTATAAAAGAACTTTAATTGCAACTATTTTTCTTTTATAATATCTAGTCATGCTAAACACATTTTTGAAGCTTTAAAAAAAACCTAAATACATTGCAGTTTTAGTGTGAGGACACTTATTCGGAGGCATGGGTAATTTGTAGCAAGGTATCTTTGCTGACTTTGTAAATAGTTCCCAAAGCTAGCCTGTTAAGTGATAGAGATCACACTAGGTCAGTGTTTGTCTAATGACGCCGTAAAATGGAGAAGCGATCTGATAAGGACAGAGGCTGGCTGGTGCATGTTCTTTAGGGAATATTGTTATAGGCTTAAGAAGTAAGGTTAATGACCTTGTAATGTTGGAAAAGACTGTAACATGTCACTGTCAGGATAAGTTAGAGGGAGGCTAGAAAAATCTGAGAAAATCTAAACGTCAGGTCAGTATAAGAGAGTCCATAGTAAGATCTAGACCGGGTTGCATGCTACATTACTGCTTTTAAAGAAAGGTCATTATCAGAGATAGTAACAAAATTAATTCAATCTCTAATTCTCTCTACAGCACCGTCTTCGGTCCTTGAGGGAAAAAGGATAAATTAGGAGGAAAGCGAATGGGGATGACGATCTTAAAAATGAACAAGACGTACAGTACAGGGTGTTTGGTATTTGTGTGGGTTTAAAGCCACTTTTTAGCTAGGGCCAATTGCTGCCAGTATATATGTTGCGGAGTCCGGGAAAATACCCCGCGACTCAAGCAGAGACATTCGGACAAAGGTTATGTAACAATGATCTAGACAAACAGACACTGACACAGACAAAATTTTATTTGAAGTCGGAATTGCTCCTTCGAGCTCTTTTACCGACTGAAAAATTTTACTTACCTGTAAAGACAAGCGTCATAGACCACTACGGTCGGCCACCCAGAGTCCACAGAACAGGAGGAAATTATTTTCAAGACATATCATAAGGAAACTATCAAAATTACCTGCATTTGATGCATGAATCATCAAGAAAGAAGCCAGGAGAATAATGACAGACGACCTTTTCGTGAAACACTCCATCTTGTTTATCATGTGATAGAAGATCACGTGAAGAGCGCATCGTCTGGTTCCCTGACCTGTTCGCTCACTGTTTTGCACGTTGCTATATGAATCGGGTCACAATTATTACTTCCGGTTCAGGGAATTAGTAGGGTTCTGTAGGTTGTACCTCCTATAGAAACAAAAATATTTCTGTTAAGAACCAGGCAACATCTGCTCTGGGAACCAATGGCCTTACCTTAAGCGCCCGTCGAAGTAATATGAATCCGGTTCGTATGCCATTATTCCGCATTATAAATTATTATTATTATTATTATTATTATTATTATTATTATTATTATTGCTGTTGATGTTATTGTTCTTGTTCATGATCACACTGCTGATTAAAGTTAAAAATATTATCATTGCCCAATTATTGATATAGCAAAACTATTGGGAGCTTGTTATTGATGTAAGCCCTTTCATCATATTTAAGATATCATATTTAACAGTTAAGAATATATCCTTTACTTGTTTACTGATTTGCCTTAATGAAATTGAAAATTTTCTTATGAACTTCCATAGGATCAACTGCAATTAGTTTAAAATCTAGGTACAACTGACAGAAAGTCTTGTACTAAGTACCTGAATGGGAAGTGAATATATATAATTTAATTCATACTGACGACAAAATTGTAGATTTATAATGTTTTCATTTCGCATTACTTTTAAACTTACAATGTATTTCTTCTTCTTGCTTTTCACAATATAGCAGAATGTCATTATCATCATCATCATCATCATTATCATCAACAACAACAAAAATAACAACAACAACAACAATAGCAACAACAAAACCCGATATTGTAGTAATATATTACTTCATGCTGTGCCTCCATGTATATTTTATTTTAATTTTTAATCTCCATATTGTTACGTGTAGGCTTGTACAAAAATAACAAGAGAAAAGAGTGAAGCCAACAAGCTTTGTATATTTTAACAAAATAATTTATTTCTCTAGAAAACAATGTAAAAATTTGAAATAGGACTTACCGTTTGTGAATATAATCCAAAATTTAATCCTAAGATTGAAAAATACAAGTCCTATCACTAAACAGTTCTAATAGAATCCGAGTTCGAATCTCGATGAAATTCCAATATGGAGGTGATGACGTCAGATGTCTGTACTGATGGTAACAGATCCTCGATTGAATCACAGTTTATAATGTTTCCGTTAAACTCCAGAATAAATTTCCACTGAATTTCTTTGTCCCAGAACTTTTTATAAAAAAAAGTACACTTGTTTAATTTTCCAGAGAATAAATTATTAAATTCCAAAAAATAGAAAAACTTAGAACAAGCCGGCATCAACAATATAAAACACCTTGTACCTTTAAGGTGTTAAGAATACGACTGGTTGGAAATTTCTCGGAATGAGTATTTAACCCAACTAAAACGTCATTTCATTCCCGCGTGATGGGTCACGTGGTCTCTTAACATTTGAACAGCGTAATAAAAAGAATGAAAATTAGCACGTAGGGAAGAATAGCCCTATCTAAGAACCAAATTCTCACACTGAAAATATATAAAACATTGTTTATTCAGACTAACACGTAGGTCGAAATGACCTTGGCAATAGCCAATCGTTTTCGCGTAGTGTTTACAAAATCTATTAGCCAAAGTGAGCTAGAAATAGTGCTGAAGAAATACTTTTACGTTCTAAACAAATTGAATTTACTGAAAAATATCAAATCCCGTGAAAATAATCATTACAATAAAATGTAATGAAACAAAATTAAAATAAAAAAGAATTTAAAACCAACACACAAGCAATTTAATTACCTATACGTAACAATATAAATCCTTCATAAGACCGGTGGATAGGTTGGCATGTATATGAGATAAGTCATGTCTCATTTGATCCAACATTTATGCTTTCTTTTCCTAATTCTGATCTCTATATGCGTACTGCATTTTTTTTTTTTTAATAGTTATAAGTAAAGTGATTATACTTATATCTCTGAGTAAAGCGATATTTGTCAAAATCTGCAAATTACTTGAGGGTGTTTATTGGATTCATTTTTTAACAAGACTACTGACTGTCTTAACAGTTGAAGAAATAAAAGCTATAGATGGGAAGAAAACTAAAGCAAATAATATTATCGGTATAAACAGCAGTAGTAGTAGTAATGGTTGTAATTCTCATGGACTGACTCAGAATTCTCTGTGTGGGATTCAGTTTCAAGAAATGTTCTTTCTTATGCTTTTCATAGTTTAGTTTTTCATTCCAAATTATGCTATTTCTAGCTGAAACCGACCCTCTTGTTGAACACACTTCCTGTATTTTTATTAGTATTTAGTGGTTCGTCTTAACCTTTCAATAAAAAACTCCGCAAGTGAAAGAAAAGTAAATGTTACTTCTCAGTGGCGAGGGGGGTGGTCCGCCTCGGGTGACAGCCAGAAGGGGGGAGGGGCTATCGGGAGAGTTGAAATACCAGTACAAGTTTCCAAACCAAATGAAAAATTAGCCAAAGTAAAAGTTATTTCCAGTTTGCTTATGACAGCACTGTATTGTTTAAAAATCTACTTGCAAACATAATATATTTTTTGTATATTTACATTTTAAACTTATGGTGGGGGGCAAAGGATGCTCTGCCGCGGGTGCCAAATACTTTAGGTACGTCCCTGTTACTTTTACATTATATAGCGAGCAAATTTTAGAGCTTATTATTTTGTGCTGAAAATAACTTGTAAAATATTATATAATACAAGAAATTGTAAAATAAAATGATGAAGGAAACAGTGCCGATAATCTTTGTTTTCTAATGAAAGTATTAACAATAAATACTTTTAGCATTGTCCTTTCTAATGGAGTGGTCACTGAATGTATCCGATTGGAACTATCATTTCCAAAACTTTACATACAAGAACATACAAATCTATGGGTAACGGTATGTGATACAGAAAGTCAGTGTCATCCATGTTATCAGGGTAATTCATGATTATGTGAAAAGATAAGAAGTTCTACGTTACATAACAGTGATAAAGCCAAAATTAGAGATGATATTTTATAACTCAGTTATAAAAGTATTGTTTTCCTCCTAATTACTTTCAATTTTGCTATTAATACTTCATTTGGAGTCTCAAATATTACCTTCCTGTTTTTGCTTCGTTCATCATCTTAGTACCATAATCTCTGTGTGTGTATGGGGTGTTCAGGGAGGGGTAGTACCTCTGGCGGGGTAGCAGT
Source organism: Megalonaias nervosa (assembly GCA_016617855.1). NCBI lineage: Eukaryota > Metazoa > Mollusca > Bivalvia > Unionida > Unionidae > Megalonaias > Megalonaias nervosa. The sequence continues at coordinate 18,752 of JAECUM010004809.1, read as the reverse complement.
CGTACTCCCATGGGGTAGCTAGTCCACCTTTGGTCCCCACCTGTCACTCAACTCTCACCTGTGGCTCCCAGTAGCTGTAGCATGCGCAGCGGCCACACCACGGGCAACGGCTTCGACTGGCCGGCTAAACCAGGTTGAGGGTAGCCGTCGGGTCTTAAACCCTCGGTGATCTAGGTTTGTCTACCTAAGCATGTGAAGACTGGACCCGGTGGACTGCGCGGAGGAACCACCAGCTGGTCAACGGGCAGAAAGGCGGTTACAGCAAGCAACGTGGAACGCGACTAGGGCACAGTGAGATACCATTAGACACTGCTGGCCATCCACTGTATCCCCCCTATCTCCAGCCGTCTCGACTCTGTCTTGCCACTGGACCCAGATATGCGGAGACGAGAGAGTGAGGTCGACGAGTGCGCAACTCCTCCTCACTGAAATCCAATTCTCACGCGCAAGTCATGACTTCACCAGATCATTACCCCATTCCATCATCCTGCAAGTCCTGCGGCGACGGGGAAGTGGCGAAGCGGCAGGTGTGGATTCACTGGCAGCCGTAGTAACAACCCTGCACGCAGGCGGCTCAGGCTATAGGGTCTTCTTCCTATGACCGAAGTAGCATGGGAGTTCGGCAGCCACCTGAGCGTCCGAGCAGCCCTCTTCAGGACTACACTGCTCGCCTCCACAGCAAGAGGAAGGGACTAGAAAAGGTGTCCTAAACATTGTCTACTTCATCTTACCCTGGCCAGCTTACCGCGGCTGGCGGGGATCCCACTCCAGCGGTAAGAAAACAAAGAAACAGATCAAGGTGACAACTCTCACCTTAGGCGCATGGAACGTGCGCACACTAATGGATCGTGCCGGGACTGAAAGGCCTGAAAGACGGACTGCTTTGATTGCCAGAGAGCTGAACAGGTACAAAGTCCAGATCTCAGCACTGGGCGAGACCCGATTTGCCGACGAAGGTCAACTGTCAGAGGTAAATGCAGGCTACACCTTCTTTTGGGTTGGACGCAGCATGGAAGAACGTCGCGAGGCTGGAGTTGGGTTTGCCATCAAGTCCAACCTGGTCAACAAGACAGTCGGCCCACCTAAAGGCATCAACGATCGTCTGATGACCGTTCGACTTCCGCTCCCAAGAAAGCGATATGCCACACTAGTCAGCGCCTACGCCCCAACACTGACAAACCCTGATGAGATCAAGGACAAGATCTATGATGAACTGAGATCCACTATTGCTGCCGTGCCCAGAACAGATAAACTCATCATCCTTGGTGACTTTAACGCCCGGGTTGGCGCAGATCACACCTCATGGGAAGGAGTGCTGGGAAAAAATGGGATTGGCAGCTGTAAAAGCAATGCCATCCTACTGCTAGAAACTTGTGCAGCGCACGAACTGCTCATCACTAACTCTGTCTTCCGCCTACCACTTCGCAACAAGACGTCATGGATGTACCCACGCTCCAAGCACTGGCATCTGTTCGACTACGTCATAGTGCGACAGAAAGACAGGCAGGACGTCAGAGTGACGAAGGCTATGTGTGGAGCCGAGTGCTGGACTGACCATAGGCTGATCATCTCCAAACTTAACATCAGGATACAGCCTCCTAGACGTCCTCAAGGAAGCAAGACGCTGAAGCGACTGAACGTCTCCAAGCTGAAAAACGATTCAGTGAAGCAGTCCCTTGCAGACGAACTAGACAACAAGCTAGAAGCCATCACTCTAGGCTCGCATGATGTAGAGTCTGATTGGGCGTCCCTCCGGGATGTTGTCTACTCCACCACCGCCGATGTGGTAGGCCCTACTACGCGCAAGCACCAGGACTGGTTCGATGATAACGATGATCGCATTCAAGAACTGCTCGACGAAAAACACCGCACACACAGAGCGCTGCTAAATGACCCGAACTCCACATCTAAAAAAGCTGCATTCGCCAGTATCAGAAGAACAGTGCAGAGAGAGCTCCGACAGATGCAGGACACATGGCTGAGCAAGAAGGCGGACGAGATCCAGTCGTATGCAGACCGCAATGACATGAAGAGGTTCTACGAGGCGCTCAAGACAATCTACGGTCCCACTAAATCAGGATCTTCCCCCCTCCTCAGTGCAGATGGGAACACGCTGATCACTGATAAGGAAGAGATTCTCAAGCGTTGGGCAGAACACTTCGATAGTGTCCTCAACCGTCCTTCCTCCATCAACGCTGAAGCCATCGCTCGCCTGCCCCAGGTCCTAACCAACGCTTCCCTCTCCGACTCGCCAAGTTTCACAGAAGTAGAGAAGGCAAGTAAAAGTCTATCCAGTGGCAAAGCCCCGGGTTCTGACTCCATCGCAGCGGAAGTCTACGCAGCTGGTAGTCCCCGACTGACGCAGAAGCTTACTGACCTCTTCCAGTCTGTGTGGAACCAGGAGAAGATTCCACAGGAGTTCAAAGACGCCTCTATTGTCCACCTCTACAAGCGGAAGGGGAACCGTCAAGCATGCGACAACCACCGTGGCATCTCCCTATTATCCATCGCAGGGAAAATACTGGCCAGAATTCTGCTAAATCGACTGACCGTCCACTTGGAGCAAGGCTTGCTACCAGAGAGTCAGTGCGGCTTCAGGCAGGATCGGGGCACCGTGGACATGATCTTCGCAACCAGGCAACTCCAGGAGAAATGCCAAGGACAGAACGTCAGCCTCCACACCACTTTTGTGGACCTCACAAAGGCTTTTGACACTGTGAGTCGTGAAGGTCTGTGGAGGATCATGGCAAAGTTCGGATGCCCTGAGAAGTTCATCACCATGGTCAGACTGTTCCACGATGGCATGCTCGCCAGAGTAAAGGATGATGGAGAGTTCTCCCTGCCCTTTCCAGTGACAAACGGTGTCAAGCAGGGCTGTGTTCTTGCCCCGACCCTGTTCAGCATGATGTTCACAGCGATGCTGACCGATGCTTTCCGTGAGGGTGACATTGGCATCGACATCCGGTTCAGGACTGATGGGAACATCTTCAACCTGAGAAGACTGCAGGCTAAGACCAAAGTCCAGGAAGACACCATCCGCGACTTCCTCTTTGCTGACGACTGCGCTTTGAATGCTGGTACTCAGTCTGACATGCAAAAAAGTATGGATCGGTTCTCCAAAGCCTGCACAGACTTCGGACTCACAATAAGTACGAAGAGGACCGAAATCATGTACCAGCCTGCACCCTCAGTGCCCTACACCGAACCCAGCATTACCGTCAATGGACAGAAGCTCGCTGTTGCTGACAAGTTCATCTACCTTGGCAGCACCCTGTCGCGCACAATCTCCATCGATGAAGAGGCCACTCTCAGGATTGCTCGTGCAAGTGCAGTCTTCGGCAGACTTCACAATACTGTGTGGAACAGAGGAGGAATCAGCCTGCCAACCAAGCTCAAGGTGTACCGCGCAGTAGTACTGCCCTCCCTCTTGTACGCCTGTCAGACATGGACGGTGTACAGTCGCCATGCAAAACAGCTGAACTCCTTCCACATGCGCTGCCTCAGAAAACTGCTCTACATCAAATGGCAGGACAAGACTCCTGACACAGAAGTCCTCCAGAGAGCAGAGATGACAAGCGTCCATGCCATGCTCAGAAGGTCACAACTCCGCTGGGCTGGTCATGTCTGCCGTATGCCTGATGAGCGCCTCCCAAAGAGACTGTTCTATGGGGAACTCGCTGAAGGCAAGCGTTCCCGAGGAGGCCAAAAGAAACGGTTCAAGGACACGCTCAAAGCCTCCATGAAGTCCTGTGGCATTGACCCAGACAGCTGGAAGCAGCTTGCCGAAGACCGCGCTGCCTGGCGTCACCAGACTAACTCAGGCGCAGCTGCATTTGAAGAGCACCGGATCAACGAGGCCAAGCAGAAACGCCAGCAGAGGAAGAGCGGAGCCAGCGCCGACCTTCAGTCCATCCAGCCCCCGGCAATTCCCTGTCCTCATTGCCGTAGACTCTTTAGAGCACAGATTGGCCTCACCAGCCATCTGCGCACTCACAGACCAGCCCAGATCTGAAGTCATGGTCGTCATCGAGACCGAAGGACGAACATCATCATCACCATAATCTCCTTCCGATGACGCTTTGCTTTTTTCTTAATAATGAATAACGAAAGCAAAATTGAACAGTACGTCTTCACTTATTCATCTCTCAACATTTAGAACCACAATATGTTCGATTGAAGTAGTACCCTGAGATATTGCTACTACGTTATTCAAATAATATAATCTTATCCTATGTCATAATATTCCTGCAAGAAATTATTTTGAATTAAATGCTTGATGATTCAAGTGTGTAATGCAATTAAACGCTTCAAGCAAAACTTTCATTGCGTTTTCAAGGAATTATAAGTTTAAGCTTCTTCTTGTTTCATAACAAATCCTTTTCTTTCTTCCACTTGTTTGAATAATGTACAAATTGGATTTATTAGAGAATTAAACATGAACATCATCCATTAGCCTATCAAATTGTTTACAATTATTCACGTTTGACTTGCTGACAACTACAAGCAATGGATCTATATCCTGTCTAAAGTTAGGTCCGTTACTTAAAGTGTGTAGTCTACAAATAAAGAATTATTGCCAGAGTTACATATACCTTCAGGAGAAAAATGATTTCTATACATATTTGTTAATTTTTTAAAATTCGTGTCATTTACATTGATACATTAAAATATTATTACAGTTCTTTCCCGCTTTGAGCGCAAGACGTAAAAAAAAATATTTCTTTTAAATTAGGGATGGACGTTTACACGGCCCGGCTACCTGGACCCCGGTAGGGGTTTTACACTACCCAAAGATACCCGGACCGGCCGGGTTTTAAGATCAAAATGTCATATTGCTGGGTCAGTCCCCTTCCTCCCCCCCCCCAACCGTCTTTCTGGATGTCGGTAAAAAAAAAAAAAAAGTTTCATCGAAAATAGAAAAGCTGCATGGAAGAGTTCAAAGGAATTAAAGTGGTACTTTGAACAGGAAAGGTTAGAGGGTAAGGGAAATAGCTATCGGCGGAGCGGAGAAACCCGACCTGAGTAGAAACCGAATCGGTTGTTCCATGTCGGATACTCGGCAAAATGTCCCTACTTGTCCATACCTAGTTTAAATGTTATGTCTGAAATTAATTATATCGTTCTGACATTATTTCACGCTTACATTTATAGTGACTTTGGTTTTCAGCATTTAGTTTTCACCGAAGAATTACATCGATCTTTCTAGTTAATAGTACAATTAACTCAAAGAGTTTAGTCAAAGTGTGTGATATATGATTTACGATATTGTGTGGAAATAAACTGATTCTTCGGTAAATGTGACTTTTTTCTTTGACCAAATCAATCTGAAATGAGTATACGAATTTCTTCTTACAAGTTCATGCAGCCTCACTTTGTTACAATATGAAAATTTTAAAAAGAACGTACATTTTCGTGCATTAAATCTTAAATAATTCGACACGTTTTATCACCGGTCCTAATGAATAAAGTTCTAATTGAATTCCTTAGGTGTTCCAAAAAGATTCAACTTTGACTGTGTTGATGTACCTGTAGTGGCCTGTTACGTGGAGATGTGCCAACAATCCTTTGAAGAGTCACAATAAAATACGTCTTTCTCTGAATTCACTATAATTCCAAGTCAATGTTTCTGTCCAAGAATATTATTGAAAAGTACTCTGTATTTACAGTGAAAAATAATTTGAATAAATAATTCCAACTAAGTCAAATCTTAAACACAACAATAAGAAAATCATTCTGCTACACATGTTAAGCAAGAATGAGTAATTTCTCGGGTAAACAACATTGTAATCAAAAGCTAATATACAATCAGGAAAATGCCTCACAGAAGATCAAAGAGATCCTCAAGCGATAATAGTATATGGGGGCTGTACACGGACAATGGGAGTTATCATTAAAAATATCGTCCCGGCACTATACGGACACGATTTATACGGACAAAATATCACCCTGGGGCACTATACGGACAAAGGGAATTTTGTATAGGGACAATAGGAATGGAACAGGTGGGATGATGTCACCGTACTGGACACTTGCAACAATATAGCAAGTACCGTGACGTCATGCTACCTGTTTCATTTCTATACAAAGTTTTATGCGAAAGTAGAGGATTCAACGTTGGTCCACATCTTTGTGACGAGAACAGGTGAAGGGAATGAAGTGAACCGCGTTTATTTATAGTGGAAGACCGGATCGAAACGGATTGAGATTGTTCACCAATCCCAACACGCGTTACAAAATTCAGTCACTTCACGGAGTCTGTCTTCCAATCCGAAGAGAGCTACCTGTGGCGTCACATTCCCTATATAGGTGCGCTAGCGTCTGTGCGCAGTAAATCGATGCGACATTGTTTTGTGAAACATGACGGAAACTAAGAAGACAATTAATTGGGGTGAACCGACTTTGGAGACGAAGAGCGATGGCATAGCAGTGGCCACCAAAGTCAACACAGGGTTACTTCCAGAAGAGGTCGAGTTTAATCGGGATTTAGTAGATTTTCTCTCTTCGCAAGAATTTGTTCCGGTACCAGCGCCTTCACCACCTTCTCCTTCTTTACCACAGGTCAAGGACTTTAAACAGAGACAGAAAGAAAAATTGGAGAAATTTTTACAACAGCAGAAAGAATCAGAACAAGCTTTTCTCCTTCAACAGCAACAGCGAGAAGAAGAAGAGGCAAGAAGGAAACGACAGGAAGAAGAAGCAGCAGAGAAGAAACAAGGTCTAGGAGAGAAGGAGAACAGTGAAAGTCAAACGGTAATGGTTCTCTTAGACATTTTGGCAGAGTTAAGAAGTCTGAAACAAATGTATCAGACTTCTTTATTACGACCCAAGATACAAAGACCTTCCCGAGCCAAACAGTCCAACCCTGTTACTACACCTGAGATATCACTCCTAGTGATTTCTACCAAATCATTGACAGGAGCAAGTCCAGAAGTAGGCCTTGGCCGTTGCAAAGGCTTAAGGCAGTTAAAGCTGATTGCTTCTCGTTCCTGAGTTTGTTTTTGTTCTAAGGAAAAGCAACAAAAAAAAAAAAAAAAAAAAACTCCGAAAAAAGCAAACATCCAACGGTCCTTTTCAGGGCCACTCATTTCTTTCGAAAAGACATAATATTCATTTTGCCTCAATCAATTAAAGCTAAAAAATCTCTTGCTTGCTCCATGATGCACCTGTGTGAGTGCGTGAGTGTAGGACCTTATTCTAAAAATTCAAAACCAGGAGACATTTACGTTTTTTCAGTCTGGTCTATTCTGGTACAGATATTTACAATTCAATGTCACAACACAACACAACACTTTTAAAAAGTTCATAGACTTCTTCTGTGTCTCTTTTCTTTCACTCTCTCTGTTTTTTGAATCTCTTCACTTTCACAGTTTTTTCCTCCTCTTCTTCCTGACTTGTTTCTCTTCTTCTTTTCTTTTCTGTCTTCTCTCTCTGATCGTGTCGGGGTTCTTCTTTTGCCGAGGGCACCTCTTCTTCTTCCTCCTCCTGCTCCTGTTGTTTCTTAGGGCAGTCTGAAGACCAACGTCTTTTCTCTTGACAATGATAACAGGTATTTTGACTTTTGTCTCTTTTGACACCGATCTTGCTTTTTTGACGGTCTGGACATTCTGTAGCCCAATGCCCTTTCTTCTGACAGATATAGCAAGTATCTTGACTTTTATCTCGAAAGGAGGGAGAGTAGTCCGTCGGCTTGTCTGAAGAAAACTTTCTTATGACACCTCGCAAGGCTCTAATCAGAAGTTCGATCTGTGTGGCCTCTTTCATCGTGCTGATCGGCTTGAGAGCGAAATGAATACTGGGAGGGAAGGCACCAGCCCTTTATATATACACTGAGCCTGACATTGATATATAGGGGTCCATTGCGTTTTAAATGTAGTCATTTGACTTTTTGCAGTCAAGATGAAATGACATCATTTCGTAAAGAAAGGAGAAGAAAGTAAGAGGCAGAATTGTGATTTATCGCCTCGCACAGTAGCTGAAGTCTTCGCTCAAATTCATGTCAGCGATTTTGAAGATCAGATGAGTGAGCCAGAATCCAGACCCAGAGAGTCTACACCAAGTCAAAGTCCATCACCACCAGTAAACCCTGAAAAGTACGTTCACATTCGAGAGACCGACAAACGCTCCTCTAGAAAATTTAGAACTACAGCTTACACGAATACGGTGAAGTTTAAAGATTTCAAGTCTGACGTACCACTGGAGAAAGCAAAAGGGTTCATCACCGATGTGTGGGATTCTTTGTTAACCACATTGAAACAGCAATGTCAAGCCAAAGAAGACGATCGCTTGAGACTTTCTATTTATCACGACAGTTTGAAGTCACCCGTTTGGATCGAGTTTATCAGCCCGGCAGAATTGACACCTTCCAAATTCATGGACAAGATTCAACACGTACAACAATCCAAGGACAGGTTTCACATCACCGATGGAAAAGCGACACAGTTCATGACCCACGTGTCTCCTCCCCAAGGGACAGGACGCCAAAAGTTGTTATTGGTGGACGACCTTCGCAGCATCAAGATCAGCATCGTTCAAATTAACAATCTTCAAAACCAGATGTGTTTAGCCAGTGCCATCGTGGTGGGACGAACGTATGCCGACAAGAACGACACGGCAGAATGGAAAAGAGCCTGGCAAACTATTCAAAAATCTAGACGAACCAAACAACGAAGAGAAGCAGAACTCCTTTTACAACAGGCTGGCCTGTCCAAAGACGCACCCTGTGGCATTCTTGAAATGCAAAAAATTGCAAGACGTCTTGGCTCCACGCTACACCTTGAAAGTACACCCTCAAAAAGTGCGCGGATATCTGTTGTTTCGAGGCAAAGATTTCAAAGACGGAAAACACATTCACGTCTATCATCACGATGAACATTTTGATGCCATTACCAGTATCACTGCATTCCTGGGATACAGTTATTACTGGGAGAAATGTAAATATGGCTATAACAATCGAGAGCAACACAAGCATTGCGGATCGAAATGTGAAGGATGTTTGGCCTCTAAACCCTGTCTGGACAAAGGACAAGAACGAGTGCATTGCCCAGCTTGTCAGCGCACGTTTGTCAGTTCAACCTGTTACTACCAACATCTAAAGACGCAAGGTTCACAGCAGAAAAGTGCTTGCCAACTCCTGAGATTGTACCCTACTTGTAAACAAGGCATACGTACCAATAGTGCCAAGGCACACGTCTGTTCAGGAAAGAAACGATGTCACATTTCTAGCCAAATCGTGGACTTGGAACACCAATGCTACATTCAAAAATACCATTCCAAACATGAAGAAGAAGAAGAAGAAGAAGAAGAAGAAGAAGAAGAAGAAGAAGAAGAAGAAGAAGATAATGACCAGAAGAAAGGGAATTTCATCTTTTTCGATTTCGAATGCATGCAAGAGACTGGCATTCACATTCCTAATTTCTGCGTGGCTCACTGATTGTGTGAGAAGTACATCCAAGAGCCTATCTTTACTCATTGCCCTCACTGTAGCAAGATTCCTGGAGGACGTGAAAAAAATCTTTCGGGGACCGAAGACGCTAGCCGATTTCGCCCAATGGATCTTAGACCCTATCGACGAGACGTGGAGCCAAGAAGACATCGAACGTTACGAAGATTGTCATCGCTATGCCACGGTGATGGCTCAAAATTTCTCGGGATACGATGGGCAGTTTCTTTTGAGATACTATACGGAACAAAGTACCGAACGTCCTAAAGTCATTTTGAACGGAGCCAAACTCGTTTCCTTCCACTTGGGACGAGTGCAGTTTAAAGATTCGATGAGTTACTTGGCCATGCCTTTGAGCCGCATGCCTAAAACGTTTGGAATGACAGAAATGGCCGAAGGCTATTTCCGCACTTTTTCAGTACGAAGCCAATCAACACGCCGTTCTACCCCATTTGCCTGAGGCTCACTACTATGACCCCGACAACATGCGTACCGAACAACGAGAAGCTTTACAAGCTTGGTACCACGCTCACGCCTCGGACCCTTTCGACTTTCAGGAAGAAATGTTAAAGCATTGTCGTTCCGACGTGGACATTTTATGGCGTTGCTGTGGAAAATTTCGAGACCAGTTCATGGAGCACGGAGGGATCGATCCTTTGAAAGATGCTTGCACTATTGCCAAAGCGTGTTCCTTAGTGTACCGTCAACGATTCATGCCCGAAAACACCCTGGCTGTCATCAGTCCTCAAACGACAAACTTTGTTAAACGTCATTACTCGGTCAAAGCCCTACGCTGGTTACATCACTTGTGTGACAAGGAAGACAAATGGATCCAACACACACTCAATGGAGGAGGCGAAAAAGCCATCGGAAGGTATTCAGTGGATGGCTGGGACTTAGAAAGCCTCAAGATCGTGTACGAGTTTAACGAGTGCTTATTTCACTGATATCCGATCTGTTACCCTCAACGTGACACTAAAAATCAGTTTTCACAACGGACCATGGAAGACTTGTACCAGGCACTTTTCAGCCGCATTTGAAGTTAGATGAGCAAGGATACCAATTGGTTGAAATGTGGGAACACGAGTACGATCACCGATTGAAATCCGATCCCGAGTTTAAGCGCATCGTGGAAAGTTACAAGCTGGTAGACCCATAGAACCCACGGGACAGTTTGTACGGAGGACGGACGAATGCCACCTGTTTTCTGTACCAAGCCGGCGAGGAGAAAGGAGAAGAAATCAAATACTTGGACGTGTGTTTTCTGTATCCGTACGTGTGCAAATACTGTCACTTTTCCGCAGGGCACCCGCAATTGCTGACGAAACACATCGATGTGGACAACATTCGCCAATACGAAGGATTGATCAAGTACAAAGTCTTACCTCCCACGTACTTGTACCATCCCGTTTTACCTCACCATTGCCAAGGAAAACTGATGTTTCCCTTGTGGAGTACTTGTGCCGAAACGTGCAATCAAGACCGACCTTGTCAGCACACTCAAGAAGAACGCGCCTTGACGGGAACGTGGGTTAGCATGGAAATGTTTAAAGCTCTGGACTTGGGATACCAACTGTTAGAAGTGTACGAAATTTACCACTTTCCCAAGACAAAAAAAATACCACAAGGGCGACGAGACTCAAAAAGGAATTTTCGCAGACTATGTGAATGCCTTTTTGAAACTGAAACAAGAATCCAGTGGCTATCCTTCCTAGTGTGACACTCCCGAAGACCAAAAGAAATTCAAAGACAAATACTGGAAGCAGGAAGGCATCACTTTAGACTACATCGAGAAAAACAAAGGAAGGCGATCGTTTGCCAAAGTGATGATAAATTGCTTGTGGGGCAAAATGGCACAACGACCGTGTTTACCCAAGACGGAGTATTTGACAGAACCTTCTCGCTACTTCCAGATGATTCACGACAAAACCAAATACATGAAACACGTGGACGTCGTTCGTGAGGACTTGATGTTAGTCAATTACGAAGAAGAACTGGAGTTTGTAGAAGCCGACGAATTTGGAAATGTCATCATTGCGGCTTACGTGACAGCCCATGCTCGCTTAAAACTGTACAAAGCTTTAGAACTGTTACGAGATCGTGTGCTGTATTTTGACACGGACAGTTGCATCTACATCGATCGTCTGGGTCAGCCTCACCCCGTCATCGAAGGAGACTTTTTAGGAGCCTGGACGGACAAGCATCCCGAAGACAAGATTCTAAGTTTTGGAAGTGGCGGTCCCAACAAATTACGCTTACGAATACCGTAATCCTCAAGGAGAAGTACACACGGAGTGTAAAGTGAAAGGATGGACTCTCAACTATTGCACCAGTCAACTGGTGAACTTTGGTGTCTTTTAAAGAAGCCTTGCAGTCTGGACAGGATGGAAATTTTAAAGTGACCACCTGCGAACCACACAAGATTGTACGTTTACCCACACACCAAATCGTCAGTCGACCCTTGGAAAAAGTCTATCAAATCGTGTACCAGAAGCGAGTACGGCTTCCCAATCACTTCACTTTACCGTACGGTCACGCTGGAATAAAAAATGGGTCCAAGACGATAGCCACGAACAAGAATGATTACTTCAACACCGCAAGAATCGAGTGAGAGACCCACAAAGAACTCCATGTTCAAACCATACCATTTTCTTGTTTTGTTGTCTGGCTATTGCAGTTGTGCCAGTCGATTGGAAACGTTTCAAAAAATGGCCTACGGATAGGAAAAGATTACCTGCTGCGAATGTTTAAGCTAGAACAGGATTTGTGTACTTGGGACCTTCGACTGGATTGGGATACGAAGTACAGTGTTTCAGTTGTGGTCTGAGGTTGCGTATGGATCGATGAATCTACAAAGATTCAGCTATTCTGGAACATACCCATTGGTCTCCGCATTGTCTTTACCTTTCTATGGTCTTTCCACCCATTACACTACGGTTCAGGCATGATGGTACCTTAGAGAATGTAGTACCTATGTCGAAGAAGAAAAAAAGGAAGACGTCCAAAACTGGGCATAAAAAAATACGATGTACAAACTCGAGACTTTATTACGACTAGTATAAAAAGGACAACGTCCAAGACCGATAGTTTATTGTCGCTACCGTCACCAAGCGAGAAAGATGAATCCTTTCACACAGCAAGTATCGAGCGTAAGACTCAAGTCCAACGAGAAACTAGGGTACGATGCTGTGCCTTGCGATGACAGGGATGCCGTACGGTATGACGTCAGCGATTCAGTACCACATCATGGGAACTTTGCTACGACTAGACCTACCATGGAAAGTGATGCTGTGCGTGTCAAACCTGACGGATGCGAAAGTGATGCCACTCGTCATCGTACACCTTTTCACTTTACTGGTTTTCATGGTGGATGTCATCATTATGAAACCATGCGGCTACCACCCTACGGATGTCATCCCAAACTGAGCCAACTCCTACATATTTCACCTTACTCTCATCGAAATGAACCTGTGAAAGACGAATATTCGTTCCCTGTGCGATTGCATGAATACTGCAATTCTGAAAGTCGGATCGAAACCTTCCGAGGAAAATGGCCAAAATATCTGGGAGGACCTACCCTCTAAGAATTAGCTAGCGCTGGATTTATCTACTTGGGCGAAGGGGATAAAGTCAAGTGCTTCAGTTGCGGTGTGTCACTTCACGAGTGGGAGAAGAAAGATTGCGCTTACCTGGAACATGCTCGATGGTCTCCGGATTGTCACTACCTACCTTTACTGGGACCTCATTATTGAAGTGGGCATACCATGTCGTTTAAGAAACCAACTGCTTGGCTAGGAGTCAAACGTTGGACAACACCTAGACAAGTATTGAAACCCATCTAAAAAATAATCTTCAAACATTACCAAACGAATTGCAAGAGAAGATCTACAAGGAAATTTGTCTGGGACTTGCCAGAGCAAAATCTCAATGGGTGACTGTAGAACATTTGTGTCGAGAAATTCACAGGAGGAAATTGACAAAGGTCAACAAACAAGTCAGATTTCTCTGGATCAAGGTTGCATTCTTCATAATATTCCGCTTTAAACCATTTACAAGATTTTAATGACATTCTTGACCGTTTCCTGGAATGGCAGTGGCCAGAAATTGCTACGTTCGTCACTTTCGCTCTAGGAGAAGTGTTTGACTGACATGGTCATGGGTACTTTACAAGAGAACATTCGTGGTTTGCCTGTGGAGTTGAGAGAACGCATTTACCGCGAGTTAGTCAAAATACAAGTGAGACGCAAAGAGCCATTGCATCCGTTACGTCATAGATGTTTGAACCACTGGTACCTAAATGCTACAAGAGGACTGATTCTGATGAAAGTGTTTTAGTGGCCAGACATTGATGAATCGCGTGAAATTCATAAACTTTTGGATGCCACTCATTCTACCTACAAGTTGATCCTAATACGCCGAATTCCAACGGACGAGTTTGAGGATTACAACAAACCTTTACAAAAACAATTCTTTCTAGTTCAAGAGGAAACTTCTGTGCGACGTGTGGTGTATGAGTTAGTGACTAAACATTTTTGGTACGGTACTAAAATAAACTCGAGGCCGTTCAAAAAGTACACTTATTACATTACACCAAAGAGGGTATAAAAACGGACTACCATGCCACGACCTTTATCATTCGTGATACTACAGATTCGGTGGACGGAAATCAATGACAATATTCAAACGGTGGAAGATTACGATCGCATTTTAAGAGAACTGTGTCCATTGAATTGGGGTCGCCGTGATATACGTGTCTTAGCGACTTGCTTTCTGGGATTTCTTTTACCATCCGATTCTTTGTGGACTCTTTACGAACAGTACATACCACTTTAAAAAGCATGAAAGTGGTTCCTTTAAATGTACACGAAAAACTGATTGTGCTCAAAGCTTTGCGCTTTCATCTTGATACTTCTCGACAACCTCTTCAGGAAAGAAAGATTCGTCGACTTTTAGGTACTAAAGATGTGTACGATGATGTGTGTGTAGGTTGTGATTTACACCCTCACTGGAAAGATGTACGTGACTGGAAAAGTTGAGTTTTCGAGGCTTGGACAAAAGAAGTGGCACACTATGCCCAAGGTTTGTCATCCTAAACAATTAAAACATTCAGTGAAAAAAGTAACTTTTAAACCAGTGTTTGTGACAGTGTCAGAAGAAGAAGAAGTCGTGACCGAGGAAAACCACTCTCTTCAGGACAGGACCATTATCGACTTCCCCGAAAGACCATTCCAGGAGGACTCCTGTGTGACTGTGCCAAGAAGGGTAGAGACTCTAAGAACATTACACACTGTCCCTACAATTTCACCTCTTGATCACCACAAATTTTGTTGTACAAAGACTTGTTTATATTCCACTATGATCGTTTTGATGTGCCTTTTATTCATGTACTTAGCCATTTGACTTTTATGTATTTTTGTCTTTCGTGTTGTTCACTTTTAAAGATGACAATAAACGTGTCCTGGAAAAGTATAATAACTCTTGTCTTGTCTGTCTTCCTGTCAAAAGTGACATTCCTTACACTACTACTACAATGGCTACCTCTACTGTCTCTGCTCCCTCTTCCTCCACTTTCAAAGTCATCGACGAACACGTAGATCGGACTAGTTGGGAGGCCTTGTATCTTCGCCATCCCTTCAACATGCTCATTGCCGTAGCTAGCGGTTCCGGCAAAACCGAATTTGTCAAACGTTTGATCGAACATAAACATCATTTGATCGATCGTCCACCTCAACGAATCGTTTGATGTTACAAAGAGTGGCAATCGGCGTACAGCCTCCTTCGAGAAAGTCAAGTCGATTCTATCGTCTTTGTGGAAGGCATTCCTGGCGAAGACGACGGAATCGTGTCTGACCCTAGTTAAACTGATTAGTTTTTTTTGGCGACATGTTAGGAGGAGACGAAAAAGAAATTAAACTCTGGTTTACGCGCAAAGGGCATCATCTTAATGCCAGTGTCATTTATATCACTCAAAATTTCTTTCAACAAAGTAAAGCCCATCGTACCATCAGTCTCAATGCTCATTACGTGGTGTTGTTTAAAAGCCCTAGAGATAAATCGCAAGTGGAAGTCTTAGCCAAACAGTTAAGAACGCCTTGGCTGACTCATGCGTACGACGATGTCACTCAAACCCCACACGCTTATTTACTCGTGGATTTAAAACCCACCACTCTCGATTATTTGCGATTTCGTACCCATCTGTTTCACCACTGGTGCCAAGGCGGAGGGTCTGTCGTGTACAAGTCCCCTTCGTCCACTTAACAACAACTACAACCACCAATAAATCTATAAAAACCTCGGTCACTTTGGCTCTCTCACACATCGTCAACATAACGTCTCTTCAATCTCATCTTCCCGTCAAATTGATTCGTGCCTTGTACGGTGTCAGTTGCGAAAAAAATCCTCAAATACATGCTCGTGTCTTAGAAGTTAGTCTCAGAGAAGTCTTACGATGGTTTACGGTGACAGCAACTCAATTACTGCAAGGCATAATTCAGATTCCACATCAAACCAAACGTTTTTGTTTGAGGGAAACAAAGTAGCCTTGACGCAGCTAGCCGATCCTCGCATTGACACTCAAACCAAAAAGCAAATCATTTTGAAACCTGGAGGGAGCGGTTCTCTAGGAGGTGTTATCATTCGTTCCCTCTTAAAATGCAATCCTAATGCCCCCAAAGTCGTCCCCAAGAAAAAAGTCACGCCCAAACGTACCCAGAAGAAAAGAAAAAGAGTTACGGTGTCAAGACCAGGTCACAGCCACAAAAAGAAAAAGAAAAGCCCACAGAAAACAGCTTTTATCCGAAAGAGAGGTACTGCCCCCAGGACGCAACCTTACATTCGCAAATAACGACCAACTGCAACACAACGGTGACCGCGTCTCCAGTGACCTCAACATCTTCCACTTCTCAGTTGCTGGTGATGCCTGCCAAACCCGATTTGACACGCGTCTTTCCTAATTTGATGAAACATTGGAAACCGTATCTCCAAAAACGTCTCCTCCATCGTTGACACCCTCTTCCTCTTTAGCGGCAGTGGTCCTGCTTACAAAGTACCTGCCCCCAAAATCAAAGTCCAAGAGAAATCAGGCATGTTAAAGAGTTTACTGGATTTGTCCAAGCAAGAACTGTCCCGATTGAGTCCGTTGCGACCCCCTCCACGAAGAGTGATGCCTGCCATGAAAATGATACGACGAGCCGACAATCAGTGGCGACGCATTCCAGTATAAAAATACCTGAGGCAAACGATAGGTTTAGTGTTGTTGCGCTCCTGAACGCCCAAAGATGTCCCCTCCAAGAAGTGCACACCGTCACCATCGTCGTTCTTCTGTCCAGAAAGGAAAAGGAAAAAGAAAAGAACAGTCACGTCATCCAAAAAAACACTTAGTCAAACATCGACGTCTGTCCCTGAAAAGTCATAATCGTCCAAAGAAAAGGAGAAGTCACCAAAGAGGAGGATTTGTGCATAGTATTTTTTACCACACATATTCAAAAATATTAAATCTATTACCACTAGCCAAAAATAAGATAAAGGGACGCATGTGAAGCCATGGACTTTAGTGTATGTTCTGCACCAAAAGATGTCTCCTCATCGTCGTTCTCCTGTCCAGAAAGGAAAAAGAAAAAGACAGTCTCTTCATCCGAAAAAGCGCTTAGCCAAACATCGACGTCACCCCAAGAAAAGACACACTCGCCCAAAGAAAAGGAGAAGTCACTAAAGAGGAGGATTCTTTGGCGATTTTGGAAAACACATCGTCACCTTTATGACAAAGCGATGGTCCAAAAAAAAAAAAGGATAAAAGACCATGTGGAAAGTCATCGACGTTAGTGTATATTTTTTTGTGTGCCACGGAACCAACGAACCAACCAAGAGAGATGTCACCCAAAAAAGACATTCCCCTTCTACCCTCAAAGGAAAGAAAAGGACTGCCACCTCGTTTAGCCAAACATTGGGACATGTTGTCCGTCCTGTCCAAAGCTTCTCCACCCATGCGAAAAAAAACTCATTCAAACTGCCTCCAAAGATGTCATCGATACCGTGAGCGAATGTTGTCTGAATGTCTTGAAAGGCACGATACCTTTGTTTAAACATCAGAAAAAATGCTTAGCCAAACATCGACACGTTCTTCGCCAAATGGCCCAAAAGAAAATACCCATTCGTCAAAAGAAAAAGATGTTGGTGCAACGCGGAGGAATTGCCATTTTACCCCTTTTAGGACCCTTGCTGGGAACCATAGTAGCACCTATTCTGCAAGGAGTATTGGGAACAATGGGAAGAATCCTGGGAGGATGAAGATAAAAGGTCAAGAAGATTAAAGGGACCTATGAAATCAGAAGGTCTCAGACGTGATCCTTGAAATCCAATGGAAGGACGAAAACTGGCTTTAGTACCTTGCAAACGATGGGTGGAATACCATCGTTCGCAAGAACAACGAACCCCGCATTTACCTCCCAATCCTCATTTGACCGAAATGTCCCAGTTACAACACGAATTGCAGTCATTGATGGATCGCAGCGATTTGTCAGAAACGGAAAAATCGCAAAGGTACGGTCGATTGTTACAACGACTGCAACTCTTTCACCAGAAAGCTTTAGACGAAACAACTCTACCCACTCTGAAAGATTTTAAGGTCTTGATGAAAAGTCCATCACCACCACCACCACTAGCCGCAGTAATCAAGACAGAAAGTCCACCACCACTAGTCCCAGTGATCAAGACAGAAAAATAAGAAGAGTTTCAAACTCCACCAGAAAAAGTACGCAAGTCAACAACTCCACCTACATCCAGAATTGGTTGGATTAAAAAGATGATGGCTACCCCATCTTCCTCAGAAGAGAAAAAGAAAGAAGGAGAACCAGAAGTGAAACAAAAACTGAATACCCCAGTTCAGACATCTTCCTCCTCGACACCTATCGCTCGTTGGACACGTAAAGCATTACAATCCAAGAAAATACCACACGAAGAAAAGAGGAGCATCAGTGAAGAGTGGATCACTTATTAAAAATGGAGAAGGTGTTAGCCAGCATTTATTACGGCCCATCCCATCCTACAGGTTACGGAGGAGTTCAGAAATTGTATCGTGCTGCCAAAACTCGACTGAATAGTGTTCGTTTACCTCAAGTGCAACGCTGGTTACAAGGACAAGCCACGTACACCTTACACAAACCCATTCGACGAAAATCTTCCAGAGGTCGCACCCGAATGGAGGGCATCGATCATCAATGGCAAGCCAATTTAGCCGATGTCTCTCATTTGGCCACCTATAATCGTGGTTACAAATATTTGTTTTGTGCCATCGACGACTTTTCCAAATTTGCTT